>JANCMA020012873.1:0-17423 GCA_024336925.2 Zoanthus solanderi
CTCTGGTTTTCACTGATCTGCTCTCGAATTCTCCCAAACGTTCGCCTCGGTTTTCACCAGGCTATGAAGGCACGGAAACATGTTTTATTTCTTAAATGGTATATCTATTTAAGGTGACCCATATCAATAAGCCTTGGCTTCTTTTGAGTTCTTTGCCTTTTAATCACAAATATTTCTGTAACATTTGTTAATTGTTTAGGCAAAGTTAATAAAACTGTCTCTCTATCTCTGACTCTGTCTTGGCATTCATAATTTTGTTGATACTTGTGTTCGCAAACTTGAAATTATAGTTTAAAGGTTTATAGGTCACAAGTTTAAGTCAGAAGTGAAATCCCGCACATTGTAATCCAGTTGTGTAAGACTCAAAAAGAAGAATCTACGATTTTTTAAAAATCAAACTTTCTTAGTCTAAACTGGACAAAACAACAATTTGTCCTTCATTACTGATTAACTCTTTAAGCAAGTCTAGCTCAGGCTCAACGGTCGCCTTTCTCGAAGCTGATGCCATTCCACGGCCTTTCTGTTGTTGTAATGTTTTTGAACAAAGCTTTATCATTCTGCGAAAGGCAACTCCATTTTGGTTCTTTATCTTATTTTGATAATTTATTATTCAGATGACCTCTCGACGAACGAGAAACCATTCCCACTTGTCTATTCTCCTCTTCTTTCTCTAAAACACTCCTCTTGGTCAATAAAGCTTTCAAAGTCTTATAAAACATCTAAAGACTGGTTGTTTCTGTTCTGATTTAGATATTTTTTGAAATAAATTAAGTGTTATCTACCTGCTATTTTAATTGTAAAACAGTTATCCTCTTCAGTGTCAGTGCCTAGCAATAGATTTTTACCTCCACTTCGGGGGATATTTGTTAATTATCAATTACGTTTGTTGTTCAATTTTTTCTATCCAATGGAAGCTAAATTTCATTCAATCCACAAGACAAACGCATTCAGTTTCTCAGCGGTGCAGATAAAACTACTTTGCAACATAGATGAAAGAAAGACAATTTATGATGAGAGTAGCTATTCTTTTACTGTTAATAGCAGGATTTGCTGACTTTCGCGGTGATTTCAACTGCCTTTCCAACACCTTCATTCCACAAAAAGGTGAGAATGTATACCCAAATCTATTGTTTACTGAAAGTGAAAGTTTTGCCAAAACATTTTCTTTGCAGACTTGTCTAAATAGACAGATAATTTATTGTCAATACCAGGGTGAATTACGTGATGTTTAAGACAAATCTAGAAGTGCCGTTTCAGTAACATAAAGCCTAGTTTACTTCTGCTGAATTTAAATAGAGACAAAACTTTAAAGGAAAAGTTAAAAGTCACATCTCACCAGAAACTAGTGCTACATGTCCTACAACTTCAATCAAAATGTGTTTTTAAACTCAAAGCACACCGTTTTTATATCATTGTAGCATTCTATTCGAAAGATCGACCACTACCCAAAGAACCTTGTTTCTCTAAATCTCTCTAAATATTTCTCAACAGCAATCATTGTTTGTTTGAAAGCAAGGTTATATCTGAACTATGATAATGTAACAGTTTTTTAAAAAAACAACAGCGTCTTTATAGTATCGTAAGAAGGCAAGAACTTCATCAGAGCATTGGGGAATATCTTTTCCTTCATTTATTTATTTATTTTGTTTTTTTTAAAAAAATTGCGTCGTTTAATAGACATGTTTGGAAAGTTACGCTGTTATTTCAGTAATGGCTTATTGTGCAGATGTAAAGTGTATAAATATTTATCCGCACTATCTTCTGAATAATAAATCATTACTGATTATCAATGACAGTGTAACAACCTAAAATGTTTATAATTTTAAAATCAGTTGTCTTGTTTTATATAATTTTCTCAAGCAATAGCTACTTAGAACTTTTGCATTTGGTTTAACCAACATTCTGTTCGAAATGTTAACCAGTATCCCAGAAACCAAGATTTTGTTGACTATCGTTGGCTCGCAATAGAGTTTTTTTTTATTATTAAAATTACAATATTCTTTCAATTTAAATAATGCATTTCCTTAAAATTTGTGTTCGTTTTACTAGAATACCATGCTAGCTTTAGGATAAAAATCACTTCAAAGGAGGTTTTAATCTTACACTAGGAAGATAGAAAAATTGTGTTATGCAAGTAGCAATTATAGTAAATAAATCTCATAAATGGATGCTGCGTCGGTGTTTCTATAGAAACAGTTTTAAAAATAGATAAGTTCAGTTTTTTTAATCTCTCCAAAGACGAATGGCCAGCTGTCCGCAACCTTTGCAATCGCAATGGTACCGTCGTTGTTTGGCGCACTGACTTTTACAAAGAGGAGGCACCAATTATCACCAATTATCTGATTCTACATTTTTATATCTTGACGTTGACAAAGACCTAACCACACATCATCAGAAAATAGTAAAAGACACCATCCATTCTTTCATTTCTGACGACAGCCCTCCTGAAACTGCCAGTAACCTCATCCACACCACTCCCATATATGCAGAACCTCTCATATTTATTTCTTGCCTAAGATACACAAAGTCAACAATCCAGGCCGCCCCATTGTTTCTGCTTGCAGTTTCCCTACTGAGCTCATCTCCAGTTATCTTGACTTCGTAATGCTACCTATTGTTAAAACTCTTTCCACTTACAATAAAGACACCAACAATGCCTTAAGAATTTTAAATGAATTCCGTTTTCAATCTGATACCCAGTTTTTATTTACTATGGACGTTAAGTCGCTTTATACTGTCATTCCTAATGACAAGGGTTTTCTAGCTCTCAAAAATTTTTTTGATCACCGTACTGTTTTAGAGCCTGCCACTGTCACTTTATTGCTCCTAGCAGAACTTGTTCTCACTCTCAATAGTTTTTCTTTATTTAACAATTGTTATTTTAAACAGATCAATGGTGTAGCTATGGGCACTAAGATGGGACCTAGTTACGCTAATTGTTTGTTGATTTTATTGAAGAACTTATTTTCGAACAATACTCCGGCCCTAAACCCGGATTTTTTGGACGCTACATTGATAATTGTTTTGGTGCTACATCTTGGAGCAAACCTGACCTTGAATCTTTTATTTCTCATGTCTGTTATTTTTACCCATTACTTGATTTTACTTGGGAAATTAGTGAAACTTCCGTCACTTTTTTTGACATCTCGGTTAGTATCACTTCCAATTATCTTAGCATAAGCGTTTAAAATTACAAACCTACTGATTCTCACTCATATTTCCTGTATTCATCGTCACATCCCAAGCATACCCTCAATTCTATTCCCTTTTCACATATTTTGCGTTTAAGACATCTTTGCAGTGACGACAATGATTTTTTTAAGAAATGTATTGAGATGTGCTCTATTTTTTATTAAGTGGCGACAGTACCCGACCGCTACTGTTGACCGCGCTATGCACAAAGTCTTTTCTGTTGATCGTATTACTGCACTCACTCCCATAATACGTGATCGCATTCCTCTTACAATAACTTTTCACCCCGTCAAAAACTCGATTAACTCAAATTTTAATTTACTTAATTCAGATTCTAACAGTTCTAATATTTCTAGTCAGTGGCCGCTCTTTTCTTTCAAGAAAGATCGCAATCTTTGCACTTTTTTGGTTAAAGGAACACTGCCTTCCAATAAAGAACCTGGTACTTTTATTTATTCCCGCAAATGAAATCTAACTTGTCCTTTTGTCGTTTCACGTACCACTATTACGGGCTCCTAATATTATTTATTGCAGTCAATGTTCTAATTGCAACAAGTTATACATCGGGGAAAACTGGCCGTCATTTATGTGATCGCATCAGAGAAGTAGAATGGGGACTACCAGTTCTGGGCCACCCGTTAAATTAAGCGCAAATTCACGTTAAAATTTCATGCTAACCAATTCTAACACCTTGTTAAATTAAGCGTAAATCCTCGTTAAATTTTCCCCGTTAAATCCCCCTAATTAAATATGCAAAAATTCCCAAGGTCAAGGTCACGCCACACCCCCTCCCCCTCAGTAAAAAAGATTCCCCCCACCCTCCACTTCCCTAAAAATTTTTCAAAAATTCTGCGCATGCGCGCCCCGAGTGGCCCGCGCGAAATTTCCCCGAGTGATCAAAAAATTTTTTTGCCCTAATCAGAAAAAGCATTTTAAAAAGATATTTTTAGATCTATATCTAATAGAATCAGATATGGCTAAACAAACTTTGAAAGATTTAAGAGCAATCGCCTTGTAAAGGACATAAAATCAATTTTTATTACAAAATAAATAAAGCAAAACTCATTGAGGTATTACGTTATATGGGTGAAGAAATACCCGACGATGAACCAACGCCTAAGAAATGTCCTCATGGCAGGAAAAAATATGTGAGTAAAGAATCTGACGGGGATGGAATATGTCAACACAACAGGCAGAAGACGTATTGTAAAATCTGTAGAGGTACACAAATATGTCAATATAACAAGCAGAAGTATGGTTGTAAAATTTGTAGGAGCATCAATATACAACAAGAAGTCAATCGGTGGATTAGGGAATATGAGAAAAACTATGTATTGATATAGGAATAGAAATGAGAATTCTTTTTGTTACCCGCTTCAGGTAACAAATACATCTAAAATCTCAACGAAATAGCAACCAAGTTCCCGCCGTCGCAGCTATCATTATCAAGATCAAATCGATTTCATGCTTTGTATGTATACTCTTGGGTGTCTCAGGATCCTTTTTACTACTAAGACTTTCAACTTTCTCAGCCGCTTTTCTGAGGACACGCGAAGCATGTTTTTGGAGAGCATGTAGAAGCTTAACTTTGCTCTCTCCAAGATTATGTTTGATGCCAACACTCACAGTACCATCAGAATTAACATCAGAATTCACCCCAAGTTTCATATTAGGGGTGACACGCTTCAATTTGTTGTTATATCCAACCGTGGATTCTGTGTTGATCACCATCCTTGAAGGCATCAACCACGTCCCTGGAGATATGGCCAAGTCCAGTTTAACTTTCACTTCCTGGACAGCAAGTTGAAATCTCTGCACGGACTTACTGATGTCAGGTTGTTTCACAGCATCCTCCATGAGCACTAAAAACTTACGTCTGACTTCTTCCGCGCTGCCAGTGTCTCCCAAGAATGCTACTTCGAACATTGACCTGTGCACCTAAAATGCAATATAAAAAAGCTTCGATATATTGATTGATTCTCGCCTGACCTGCCTTCGTCAATCCATAAGTAAGTGGAAGAACAAAATGTTCATACTGATTTTCAGAAGATGGATTCGTGATGTATTGAATCAAGTTACCATCAGAAGCGGAGTCGCCTTCATCACTGAACTTGTATTTTCCAGGATAAGGAGCTTCAGTCTTACCATAACCCCAATTATAGTAATAAATGTATATGTTTCCCAATCCGTGATTCATTCCATGATGAAATCGGAAATCTGTACTCGGTGAAATCCCAAACTCGTTACAAAGCCTATTGTATGATGGACTATCATATGTATTATTCTTCTGATCAAAAACATCATCACCTGGCAAAGCCACAGAATTTTGGATACCACCAAGTTCATGAAGGACTCCTCTGATGGTAAAATACACATGAAACCTGAGAAATGATCTTACCTGTTTCGGTAATTTTAGTTCAGCACCCTCAAACAGCAACTTATTACTAACACCACATCCAGTCGTCGCACACCAAATTGCAAAGTTCAGTTGCTGAGGCCAATAGTTCATGTCATGAGAATTCAACCACCTATGAGATTCTTTGGCGCTGTGATGATTCAACTTCGTGTCTGTGAAGACATCACAAAACTCAGTCATCTTAAAAGAATCTGTAGGTGTGACAAAAATCTGATCTGTTTGAGAATTCAAAAGTTCGAGGTTTGTCAGCATGTCCAAGAGCTGGAACTGGTAATTTTGCTTTTGTATTCAAGGTCAACTCCTGAGGAAAATTCGAAAGATTAATTGCTGGAACTATATTCACAGTCGACACCGCAGGTTGACCCAAATACTTTTTCACCTCCTCGTTGAAGTAGTATTTATTGGACATGGATTTATCAAAAACCTGAATCAGTTGGCCCTTTTTAGAATTGAAATAAATAGCATCATCGCTTTCTTCATACAAATCTGTTTGCAAGAATCTAGACAAGTCACCATTAGGATACCGCGCTTGAAATTTCTTCCAGACACTCATTGTGTTTTGAAATGAAAGAAGCTTACTTTTAAATCTCATTTCCCATGTCAGGAAATGATGGATATGAAAAGTACAATAGTCGGGGTTATATGCGGGTGGTTGTGTCCTGAAATCAGACTCCAACTAGTTAGTACTCATGACTACTGTGAAGCAGTTGCAATTTATGAGCGCACGGCTTTGTCTGCTTTTAGAAGATTTTTCATGATCTCCTCACGAATCTCATTTTCCAATCTCTTCATGTCTTCAGCAGTAGATCCCTTTTGTGAAGGTTGTGAAGGCTGCTTTTGATATTTAAGCCTGATCGACTTTTTCATCTCATGATACTTATCAACCTCAGAATTGATCAGAAGAAATTCTTCATTGCTAATATTGTTATCCGCGAGAGCCTTGGAAACAATATCCTTCATCGTATTCAATTTCGCACGACAGTGATACAGTGATCTCATGCTTGCTGACATTTTTGGAAATCATCTTCACCCAAGCACCAGAGATGACACTCACCACAGCACATAAACCCCCGAGAGCTCACAGCCACAGGAAGACCTACTCCAGTCATTGCTGTACCTAATCCACCTGCGCTGAGAGCCACAGACATAGTACCACTTCCAGTAGCAACGTTCAAAAAGACACTCCTTGCGCGCTTGTATTTCAAGGTTGGCTAGCCACTCTGAAGATTGTTTGAGTCTGAAGTTTTCCCCTGTGAGTTCATTGTTTTGAGGCAATTAAGGGTAAATCTCATTATAACCATCCATCTTTCTATGGATGATCATGTTATTTTTAAAGTGATTACAAATGAGTACATGCCAAAGGTTGGAGCACTCCCATCAATGTTGGTGATGTACAAGTCGAAATCATTTAGTTTTGCGCCTTGGTGTGATTTAATGCGTAAGGTTGGGTAATGCTGTGAAGGCACAACAGCTAGTAATTTAGATGGATTGTTGAAAGTGCCGCGGATATTTTTATAAGAGTCGTGCTTCTCAACAAGGTCACAATACACGAAGAAACTTGGACCGTTCCAGATAAAAGGGTAAAGTTTACCAGCTGTAAGAATTTTTCGGTACTCCTAGTTGGGTGTGAAGCTTTCTACCGAGGCCAAGTTTAAAGCTTGATTTGATGTACCAGTCTCCATTTGATACTATTATTTCAGTGCCTTTGTCGATTGTCTTTAATGAACGTTTTAGAACATCGAGACTAGTAAGTTCAAGCCAATTATTATCTACGTTGAACAATCTTTGAGGTTCTTTTACAATAATGTAATAATGTCTTGCGATACGAAGAAAGTCTATTACCTGAATCTCTCGCGCACCAACCAGAGATTGATTGAGGTGATTATAGTCATTTTTGAACTTAACTCCTCTTTTTTTTAAACTGTTCAATGACAAAGATGACAACGGTCACAATTAACAGCCAAGCATGCTTCCCCAGAAATCCTATCACCTGACCTTCGGTTCTAAAAATTAAGCTCGCAATAGCGCCTATCATTCCAGGGAGTGACTGCCCAAGCTTTTTACCGATGGCTTTCAAGCCATTACCCAAGCCTTTCCCCAAAGTAGCCAATCTGTTTTTCAAGTTTGATACAATCGCACCTATAACGGCACCTACAGCTATCAATACTGCAACCACAGTGAAACCATGCTTCTTGATAATATCTCCTTGATTCTTTCTTTGAGAGGTATCTTCCCTTGAACTTCTTCAGCCCAACCTTCAAACCTAGCTAAATCTGCAAGTTCTTGTCTGATTTTATTTTTAATGCTTTCCTTTTGATTTTCATCAGCGGTTGCGGTTCATCCCTCAAATCATCGACTCTTCGAGTAATCCTATCTGCCTGATCTCTGATTTCCTCATAACGTCTTATTGCTTCATTCATCTCTTGATCGCTCCCTCCAGCACCATCGTGATCGGGCGTTCTTGACCCATCTGGGTTATACCCTCTTCTCATCTCTTCTTGGATTGACATGAGGGCCTCAACATCTATTTGGCCGAGAGCATCTCTAATCGTTTTTGGTGAATCCTCGTTTATTTTATAGCCTATGAACAGGGGGTGTTCTTTAGCATCTCTTCTTGTAAGCTTAATTAACACCTGACCGATATCATTAATCCTAGCTGTGAATTTAGTATGATCTACAACAGGATATAACCTCCTGATTATACGCCAAGCTTCTTCTTGTGATTTTTCTCTCTCCATCGCTGATCCCGTTCGACTCCCCGGAGGTTCTGGTACACCATCTATGAAAGAAATTTCTGTCGATCCACGTCGAGAAGAAGTAGAAGATATGTTTATCGCATCATCTTTTGTAGCACCTCGTTCTGCTAGAGGACGTTTAGATTTACGTTCTGCCATTTCAAAACTTTCACTTATATTATCTCTAGCCCCTAAAAGAGTATCTCCTTCAGTTGGTTCTACTTCATTAAGATCTGTTAGATCAAGATCAGGATCAACTTCCACATCAGCCATCGTTTTCTATATTGAATTCAAACATAGAAAACTCTTAAGCCATCTCACTCATAAAAATCTAGTTATGATATATCCCAAAGCAAATATGGTACCTCCAATGTAAAGCATTTCGGCGAATTTTTGATTTTTGGAAGGTCTATAGTAGTTTGAAAACTGTGGAGGTTCATCAGGCAGATGTTCAACTTCGTAAGTCCTATTATATTACTTTAGAGCCTCATCTGTGTTTGCAAAGTTCTGAGAAGCGATCGCGTTATTGCGTCTATTCTCATCTTCCCAGTCAAGGAACTTTTGCCTCTTCGCCTGATATGCAGCGTAATCTTTTTGACATTTTTCCAAGGCTTTGTCATGCCTCTCTTTTTCATACAAAATATTTTTTGCGTCATTGCCCGATAAGTACTTTGCGAGGTAAGACCCACCAACAAATATTATTGCATTAAGAACCGCACCTCCCACTAACATCGCTACTGCTGATGCCATCTTTTTACTTGTTTTTGCTATCTTCTTCTAAAGCGTTTTCGTCTTCTTCTTCATCTTCAACTTCATATTCATATTCCTCTTCTTCTTTCATAATGAGTTTCTTCACAGACGAGGCGATGATAATAGCTGCGGTTATTCTTGCGTAACCCAAGAGGATAGCGATGTTATTTTCTCGCGCAGTACTTGTGGCAATGGTATCAGCTATCGCAATGAGTGAAATAAAGACTGCGGCGTCTTTTAGATTTTTTAGAAATTCTTCTCACGTCATCGTAAGTCTATTCTGGTTTAGATAATATTTCTTTATCCTCTAAATAGGTTTTGAGAAACATAGATCCTGTGAGAACTTTAAGTAGTTCATGATGCTTGAACTAGGATCCCCAAGAAAGTTTTCCTTCAGAGCCTTTTTCCCGACGTATCCAACTCCAGCTACGAGAGCCATGAGGGTCCCTGCGTCAGCTAAGGTTTTGATGAGCTTATTCTCTTATTTACCCGACATGCATAAGTCTATAGTGTTTTAGGTGAAGAAGGTGATCCTTTTAAGTTGCTTTCGTTGCAGGCCTACTTTTGTAGTGGGCACAGGTATCTTTGAAGGTTGCGTCAGCGTTGATGGTTCAGGTGTATTTTGCGGAGGTGGTGATCGTAAATATGAAGTGGGTTATGATTTGTGCATATCCAAATATCACAATAACATGTTGGCGGCTGTACGTTCCACCACGAGCACACCTACAGCAGTAGATTGCCATCCTTCATTTCCACCAGAAAAGGACTCTGATGTACCTTCACTTTTCTTCTCAGCTTCATGCTTCCTCTCTCTCTCTCTCTCTCTCTCTCTAGAGCTTCTTTAGTCTCCTTGTTATACGCTGCAAGCTTCTTACTTGCAGTAACTTTCTTCGGGTCTTTTTCCTTTTTCGGTTGAGCTTGAAGCTCTGTAGGTAACTTAGTGATTTGTTCAACAGCTTCTTCAGACATGTTTTAGTTGTTACATAGATAGCATTTAAGTTACTACTTACGTGTTATAAGTAGTCACACAAAATCACAACTTGCATGATGGACGTCAAAAGTGCTAAAAGCCATCACTCGTTAGAGCGGGTAGTGAAGACACTACCAACATATGATCAGCATTCTTTTAAGCGGATTTCAATTTTTCAAAGACTGTCATCACTGTTACTTGGCAAGATGATTTCATCATAGTCAGTTCCACTATCCTCAGACTCTTCCAATTTGGGTCTAAGCATGCGTCTGCGATATACAGATCTTTTTATCACACTCGGGGTGAAGTTCATCTCAGTCACCTTTAGGCGGATAGATGCCCCATAACTAGCCTACCCGTGAGGCCCACAGAAAATGCTATCCCAATGTACTACGGGGTGACAAGCGCCATGAGTTCCGATATACTTGAAGGGTGATCTCTTCCTGTCGCCAGGTCCAAAGATATTGGTCTCACACTTGATCTTTTTGCCTTTACCCTTCGACAGCAACTTGATGTAAGTTCGCATGGGCTTGAAATAATCGTTATATTTTTCACCAGTTTTCTAATTGACTGTGGTTCTGTAGTCATACAAAGGCTTGACTGCGTAAGACCAATCTTCATCTTCCCTACATGCTATGTAGGCGTTGTAGGTTAAAGAGGGAACCTTTCGATGTTTCTTTCTCTTCTCACAGAATTTCTTGACAGCGTCCACGGTTGTCTCCCACATCATGTTGAAGGTATGACGGGTACCAATCTCTGCCGGGGTTGGGTTATTTATAGTTGATAGTGATGTCAGAGGATAACAAATTTGGAACCCTTCAATGTTCTTACGACTTTGTTCATATTCGATTGTTCTAATCGGCCAAATACCATTGATGCCAAATATGTTTTGCTCTGCTACTTCAAAGTAGATTTGGAGTTTCTCACTATTATCACCCAAAACGTATACCTTAGAAGTAGTCAACTCTACAGTAGAACCACCCTTGTTAAACATATGAGTTTCTGGTTCTTCAACAACAAAATTACCCCAGTCGAAGATATAATCAAGAGGGACAGAGATTTCTTCAGGTACCATGTTTATAGTCATATAGTTGCCACTTATAGAGCCTTTAAGCAGGTTGCTCAGAGGTTTTCTAAGTTTATCTCAAGTGGTTTCTCAAGTGGGTCCTCAGATGTGCTCAAAGTATCTTGAAATGTGTTATATATTTGTTTGAGGTGATCTAATTTAACATGCTTAGTGAGATCAAATGTAACGCTTGTCCTCGTCCTCCCTTCAAAGCTAAGTAACCTGCAAACGTACTTAGGTCACGAACGAGCAACTTGTTATTCTTCCAAGTGTTGCAAAGTTTTTCAGAATCATCTACAAAAAGAAGGTATGAGGCGGCATTTGAAGCTGCTTCAATGCCTGAGTCAAACAACCCGTCTGTGAGTTGTTTCCCAAAGACTGCTTGATATCCAACATAGTACTTTTCACCATCTTTCTCTGGGAGCTTGTGGATATCTCCCAAACCCATATTCACACCGAGGGATTTCCAATTGTCGCGAGAATAGCAAGTGACTCTCACTTGGTTGCGATATCTTCACCCTTGGCTGTTCCAGAGGGAATGGCTGGGGGATTGGTAGGAGTATCTGGAGCCTTAACGTAATCTTTAATGACTGAGTTCGCTATGTTTATGAATGTAGTAAGTCACCTTTAAATTTGTTTACATGTTTTCAACTTGATAGAGGAGAGGGCACCTCCAGATAACAATGAAATGGATACCTCAAACAGAAACATACCCTCGAATACCTTTCCAACTTCAGAAGCTTCACAAACTTCTTAAGTGTGTCAGCGTCCAAGTCTCCTCCACAATCTTCAAAGAGCATCTTTGTACCTATTTGTGATGGATTATGGAATGCAACTACACAAGCTACATTTTCGCGGAAAGGTCAATTGCTGCGTTAATACCCAAACGGATAAGCCTTTATGCCTCCCAGAGAATGCGAGATTGACAAACTTGTTCGAGCGCTTCTTCAATTCTTTTGACACGGCGCAGTCATCCAAAATGATCAAAGTGTTTGTGCCTGAAATTAAGTCCGCAGATTCCTACAGAAGGTCATTGATCTCATCACAGTTACTCGCGTCTAGAGATGCTACAATAATATTTTTGTCATTCTTGGCAAAGCCATGATATGTTTTATTCTTCGCGTAAGTTGGGCAAATCAAAACAATAGAGTTAAAGACGTCTTTGAAAGGTCCGCGGAGTTGCTCGACTAGATACTTTGTTTTCCCACAATTTGTTGGTCCTGTGATGATGTAATGGAAGGGTGTTTTGTCTCTGAGTTCTTGCATTCTTTGATTTGTAATGGTGGCTTCCTTTTCCTTCCCTGTGCGGGAAATAACGCTGGATACATATACACACTGAAATGGAAGTTTTTAACGGCCATACTCAATACAGAACTGATTTTAGGTTTGAGTTTATCACCTCCATCAAAGCGTCAGCCATAACGTTTATGTAACATGTCATGTTTCCTGAGCCTCCAACTTTCCTATCTTTCCTATTAATCTCAAGCTTGATACCATCTCTAGTATTGTTCAAGGTAAGGCCACCTCCATGAATTCCATTGTCTGGAAATGTTCTCAAGTCAATCCAGAGAGCATACTTGTTTCCAGTGTAGAACTCCTTTTCCTTCAGAGAACCTGATCCTCCCATACGCTTCTTTATATCCTCCCATGCATCAGATGGAACCATACCTTTTGAATAGAGACGATTGGGGACGCCATTCACATCGATGCTGATTGACTTTATGTCTGGGTTCACAAATTTTTCAGAGTCTCGCGCTCCAGCAGTGTGTTTTCAGTGAAGAGACAAATTATCCCTGACATGGATCTCCTCTGCACATTGATATGCTCGTTGATGACGTCGTCATTCGGTTTGGAGATGGTGATTTTTTTGTGGAGAAGAATGTTCTCATAGAGGAAGCCTTTTCCAGATTTGTATGATGCTCTCGCCTGCTCAGCCAAGTAGTCACTTGAGATAGCTTGATACTCCAACTACAAGTTCGTGATGGTGTAATTGGGAGCCTTAGTGACATCAGAGTAGATAACAATGTCTGTCACCGGGGCGAATGTCAACTCAAACGACAGCTGATGTGGGAGAGCTTTTGGGTAGAAGGTTCCATGGCCATTCAGAACCATATGGTCCAGAGGTATACGATACTTTGTATTATGAATAGACGCGAGGGCTACCTCTCCAGCATCTGTGGTGACTTTGTCTCCAGCATTCGTTCTAAGTTTTCGCATGTTAACCGGTGAGATGCCTTGCTTGAGTCTATCCTCGCGATCTTCCTTTGAGAGGAAAAGGCCGTTATATGTTTGGAGGAGATCATAACGTTCAGTAGTCTGCAAAACCTCTCCACCAAATTTAACCTTGAGGTTTGTCACCAAGTTTCTGCCAACATTATTCACGAGAGTGTTATTTGCGTGACCCGCGACATTCAGATTGAAGAGAAGTCCAACGCTTCCTGGAACGATAAAGACACCTTCGGAGAGTTTGGGTATATTGACATAAAGAGTCCCTCCAGGGTTGACGATTGAGAGTTTTTTCGGCTTTCAAACCGTAAGCTTCCTGAGGATGTCTGTTGGGGTTTAACACATCTGAAATAGTCAGCGACATATTGTTTTAGAGTAGATTAACTTTAGCCTTAAATGCATTAATGCATTATGAATGAAAAGTTGTCAGAAATATATTATAGCACACAAGGATATTGGAAGGGTTATACGGCTATCACCAAACTGGCTAAGGCCGCAGAAGTTTCTGAAGCCGAGGCTAGAGAGTGGCTTGAGAAGCAAGCACTATGGCAGATTTATTTACCAGCTCCGAAGTACATACCGAGACCGCATTGGGTCGTTGATAAACCAAACTATATTCACCAGGCTGACTTACTGTTTTTGAATCACGATACTATAAGGCTAAGGACTTACAAATATGCAATGGTGGTGGTGGACGTTGCTTCAAGGTATGTTGATGCTCAAGCATTGACGAGTAAAGACTCAAGCACAGTTGCCAAAGCGTTTGAAAAAATCTATTCGAGAAAGCTTTCATTTCCTAACACAATCATCGTTGATCCTGGTAAGGGGTTCATGGGAGATGTGACTAATCTCATGGAAAGACATAATGTTCGTATTCAACGAAGTGAAGCTAAAAACCATAGAGCTCAAGCAGTGGTAGAGCGGGCGAACAGTATTCTGTCCGAAAGATTATACAGTCATCAATATGCGCAAGAGATGTTATTAGACAATGAGAGGTCGAGAGAATGGGTGAAGAGGTTGCCGAAAGTTTTGAAAGCTATGAATAGTTGACCAAAGCGTATCACTGGAACAGAGCCTGACAATGCTATTAAATTAAAAGAAGTTGACGTCAAAAACGTTAATTACAATAGACCCGTTGAACCTGATGAAATGAGATTACCTCCTGGTGTTAGGGTAAGGTATTTGTTCGCTCTAGGTGATAGACGCAGAGCTACAGACCCAATCTGGAGTATGGAAGTCTATGATATTTCTAGAAGTGTTATGACAGCTGATCAGTCTATACTTTACTATCTGTCAGAGGCACCTACGAGGAGATCTTTCGTCAGAGAGGAGCTTCAAGTTGTACCTAAGGATACAGAGTTACCACCAGATCATGTGTTTGCAGACAAATAGTGGCCATGCGCCAAAGTGTGAATGCCATTTTCAAGGATGTTACGCTTATCTTCCTCATGAGACAGCGCCACCTTGTTGACAGTCTCGGTATACATCTCATGCTTATAAGATCGGATGACATTCATCTTCCTCAATTGAGGCTCCTTGTTGAAAAGGCTGTTCTTACAGTCATTGTAGGAGATGCTCTTCTTCACGACAGGCTTCTTAATACCCTTGCACTTTTTGGACTCCACCCCTTCAGCCATCAGATATGCATACAACTTAGCTCTCAGGCCAACAAATTCTGATATTTGTTGTCCCCCAGCCTCATTCTTAAACATACCAATGACCTTTTTGTTAGTAGCATTGGCAATTCCAGAAGGATGATCCTTTGGGAAGTTGCTCGTGTCAAACTTCTCCAACACATCTGGGGCAATGTCCTTGTAAAAGTCATCTGTTTGGATTGCATACATGAGTGAGTCAGTGTCGGTGAATAGAAGCTTAGCCTTCTCACCATACTTCGGTTTGATGTAATTATAATGGAAATCGTACATATGAAGTTTGGCGAGGTCGAGGATGGACATGCCTACATAGATCGGTTTATTGAAAATCAAATGCGTCTTTTTCATGTGAATTGCAATAAGATTTTCAGAGAATATTTTTCGATGATGGTAGTTCGGTTTTAGTATAAGCTTACGTGCTTCTTCTTCACTCGTAACCAAATGGACTTCGACCCTATTTCTAATGTTCTCCATGGTCTTCCCGAAGACTGAATTATTCATTAACTTGAAAAATTCTTTTTCGAAGTCTTTGGTTGCTTGAGCTCTGAGTTTTGTGTTGAGCATGATGTATGGCTTTATCCACTCAGTCTCTTCGAAAGTGACAACTCTAAAAATTTTGATGATTTTCAACCCTTGACTTTGATAGAATTTTAAGGTCTCATGGTGGACGACGTATTTAGTCTTGTTGCTGAGGTTAGGGACCAGCTTCTCAACCTTATTCACTTTCATACTCTCAGGGGCAAGTGGGTAGTCGTTATGTTGGCCATGAAGTTTTTGAGGATACTCCAGGTCAACTTCGAGGATACATGGATGCTTTTTCCAGTTTGATAACTGTGTTTCAGACATCCACTCGAAGCCACGAAATGGGAGTTTCTGCGACATGGCCCAATCATAAAGGTTGTTCGCGTCAAGGTATGGTATGAATATTGATGGGAGGTTTTTGACATACTCTTTCATATATTTATTGTTCGCCTTAGCGTATCGAGTACTGATCATGGACACACCTCTTCTAACCCCTTGTTCAATCATCATTAACATGTCAGGATCAGTTATAAGCTCCAGTTCAGCTTTCGTCAATTTCAGCAACGCATCCCAGGCTAGTCCTGGTGCTGTATAATACCAGGCTGGGTCTAATTCTTAGTTACCCATGCAAACATCTCTGAAATGTTCGAATACATCAGCTAATTGGAGAACGTCTGATATGAGGTAAGTGTCATGATATTCTCTGAACGTCTTCATTTCAAAAGTTTCCCAGACTTTTTCAGCGTGGCGGTGATCTTCATATGTTATGCCACAGTCATATAGTTTTGAATAGAAGGCTTCTATGAGCGGAAGTTTATTCGCATTGAGTTTTTCGAAGCTGTTGAACCAGTCCTAAGGGAAGACTCCTTTTCTCCTCAGTAACTCAAATTTCTCATCTTTATAGAAGCGCTTCAGATTTTTGAAGGAGCGACTAGGTAGATTTTCTACCAATTTGGCGAGAGATGTTTGCATGAACCTAAAGCTGTCTATGAATCTAATTTCGAGTTTATTTTCGAAAGTTTTTCCATTCTTGCTTTTCGATGTGCTCATCACAATATCGTTTGAGAAGGAAATATACTTCTCATCGTTGGTAGGTAGACATATGATTTTTCCGAGATTATTAACAAATAGATGAGCATCGTATCGCGACAAATTATGGAAGACTACTGGGACAAATTTTGGTACTTGGAAATCTAGGTTACACTGATCATGTGCAGCGCCTCTAAAATTTGCAGTTAAGTGGCAGTGATCTCTCACTCCATCTTTCTCTAACACACCCTCACAGATGTGACAATGGGTAGCTTTTAGGTATGCTATTTCATCCTCTGCCGTCATAAATTTTCGTAAATCTTCTTTTCTGACTGCCCTTCCGCCACATTTATTCCGCAAAAAGGTAAGGTTTTATTCCCAAAGTCATATCTAAAATTTTGCCCCATCTAAATAAAAAATAGATAGAAAATATTTAAATTTTTATTGCAAAGGCTTCATACAACCAAGGGAATTCTCCTTATCCACCATTTTGTTCGAAACCTTTATCAGTATTCTAGTAACCAATTTTATCTCGATTGCAAAGCTAAAGGACAACTTTTTCAAGTTGCGGAAGAATGAAATTAACTGCTACACAGGTTTTTCCAATTACGTAGTTCTACAGGGGACAACAGCCAATGTCTTTAAAACACCTAAACTAAGATACCTATAGGATTAAACGCTGAGCCAAAAAACAACTGCATAAAAAATTCAGAATGACCGAGAAGTGATAGCTAAAGAGAAACCGCAGTTAGTAGAAACTAAGGAAAAACAGATCTTTGAAAATGAAGTTAATTTTTCTTATAGTTTTGGGCTGCAATGTTTAGATGTTGAAAAAGCCCTCAGTACTACACAACACTACACAACA
>JANCMA020012967.1:0-17500 GCA_024336925.2 Zoanthus solanderi
TATAACATACAATACAATTTTTTTCTTAAAAAACCCAAAGGTTACTTTCCCTTCAAAGAAGAAAAATTTCTTGAACTTGGAAAAGATGGACAGGACATGAATACTCATTTAAGCAAAAGATACCAAATGCTTTAACATGTTAATTGCAACTATCTATATTATAAGCATAATTTGCTTGCGAAAACAAATTTACCAGATCAAAATGACTGACGTATAAAATCCATAATACTGTAGGATGTGAGATAAATTTATACGGTACAGTACTTGTCAGTGTTTAAAAATTGCCAGCTATAAATCCTATAATGGCCCATCGAACTGGTGCTTATCTCCGGTTTCTGTAGTGTTAAGAAGTTGAGAGTTGTTGATTTACCCAATCCATTGCAGGTTAGCGTATAAAATCCATAATACTGTAGGATGTGAGATATACAGTACAGTACTTGTCAGTGTTTAAAAATTGCCAGCTATAAATCCTATAATGGCCCATCGAACTGGTGCTTATCTCTGGTTTCTGTAGTGTTAAGAAGTTGAGAGTTGTTGATTTACCAATCCATTGCAGGTTAGCTTCCTACTGTAGGTACTTTATTCACTGACTTTGAAATAATCGCCAGAAATGTGAGTGAGCTTTGGCTTTGTTGACGATCAGAACCCTTGGCAAAGATCTTACAAACTGCATCAAACAAGCAGTCATCATTAGATTTGCCAGAGATTGCTGAGATTAAAGTCTGTTTAGTGAACCCCATCCTACACAATTTTGCATTCTAGCAGCAGATGTACAGTAGCATCAGTTTCTTCAACCAATCAAATTTTGTAATCTTATCACATGATTGTTAAAATGGCATGTATGCCCTTCAACTCTACTTAGCAAAATTCGTTTTTTAAATTTACAGCAAATTACCATTCAGTCATAAATACTGATATGAGCTCTTGGCTTTACTGTACTAGCACACTTACCGGTAACAAACACACCCACATAGGCAGGGACACAAGGTGCTGTAGTTGCTCTCGAATTAGATCCATTTCCTAAAATATACCCAAATTGAGCCAAAAACACCAGTTAGTACGTGCTGTTTTTAAATTCCAGAAAAGTTACATGTTATTACTGTTAGTCAATGGACAACAACAGAACAAGTTTACAAATGTAAAGATTATATTTTTGTTCAGACACAACATTTATCTCCACAAAATATCCTTGGCTCAAAAGGCTCTCTGTGGACGAAATGATGACATGAAATATAACAAAACTGAAAAGACGTATTAACACCTTCTAAAATTCAGATACCAAAGCATCTGGACAAGCATGTTTAATGTACAGTGCAGTAACTCTACTGGAAAGTACTATGGAAAAAAAATCATTTAATATATTAATAGTACAGTAGTTCGAGTTGGGGATCTGAGTGTAAATGACCCGGGTTTGAGTCCCAAACTCGGACTACTGATCGACTGAATGGATTTGCCCTCAGTGATCCCGGGGACAAATTCACCATGCTTTGTAAATAGCCAACTGGTTTGCTTCCTATCAGTTGGGATTCTTGATTGGGGGAGATAAAAGGTTTTAACATGATACTGAAAAGCCCCTTTTGGGAGTTATCATTAGTATTTATATCATATTATACTATAATATAAGTTATTATAATTATATTATTATTATTATTATTATTATGTTTGTTAGAGCTCATCTCAAAGCTTAGGATCTTATTTGCTTTGGAGTGATCACTGTGAGTGCAGGCAGCAACCAGCTGCCAAAGGACTCTCAAGTCTCTGAACCAGGTTGCTTAGGAACCAAGTACCAATCTTAACACTCTCGCTGTCCCAAATAGAGCAGTCTTCTGGACAAGTTCAACATGCCTTTCTATTCCGACTTCCTTCACATATTATTATTATTAATATTATAATTGCCATTTTGTGATACTTTTCCTTCCTCTTAAGTTGTCACACAAAATATTGTTATTTTGAAGCATCTAAAACAACTTTAATACAACGAGTAATAATAGTAACCAATTTACACACCAGACTGTTGAAGCAGTGAATTAAGAAGTTGATCAGAGTTGTTTGCTCTTGAAACAATAACTCCTAGGAAAAAATGCACACCAAGTTTACAACAACAAAAAGAATAAATAACAAATGAATGCAAAACTTTTCTAAATTTTTTTGAGGGCAAATATTATGCATACTAGAAAACAGGGGCGAATCCAGAACTTTTAAAAAGGGGGGCCCAACAACCAAACTCTAGACCCAGCCCCAAACTCCCTCGAAAATGAAACTTTCCATGAATACCTTTAACAAAATTAATCTGCTACATGTACATCTTGTTTACATTTACAACAAAAAAAATATTAATGTACCTAATCCACACTTCAGGATCAAAGTACAATGTCTGCCTAAACTGAGCTAAAATGAAAAGTGTACATGGCTACAGCGTAAGTTTATTGAAGTGGGTTGAGAAAAAATCAGTGCTGCCAAAAAAGGAGGGGAAGGCAGGCTCCGTTTAATCCACCACTTTATAGTGTTACTAAGAATAACTGTTTCCAAGGTGAATGGAGTGAGATGGTACAGGTATGTGTTGAGGTGGGATGATGGGCAAGTTTTGAGAAAAGCATTGGAGTTTGTCAGAGTGAAGGGCAAGAGGAAGCACGGACGACAAAAGACATGGAAGATACAAGTGGAGAAGGAGAGCAAGAAAGTTCATTTGGAGAAGGAGGATGCCTTGAATCAAGAGAGATGGAGAGTGGGAGTTCGAAAGATTGCTGTTGGGGTTGGGTAAATCCAGCTGTCCCTGTTTATGGGGATAAACCCAGATCAAAATTGGATTGATTGATTGATTGAAGCACTGTTCAAGGTTGTGAGATTATCTTTTTGATACTGTTGTTTAAGAATAAGTTAAATGTTCTCATACACTGTAGTTGCCAATCTGACAATGTTCAAATACACATTATCAGGGCTTCTGATATTTCACGCAAAAAGTGGATATTCTAAGGTTAAGACCAGCCAATACATGTGTTGCTGTATTTATTTTGTAAACAAAACACTCACATTCAGTAACTAACCCTTAATTAAAGCCCCTTAAACTAAAAAGTGAAAAAGCACTAGAGCACATGCATCTGTAATTTTATTTCATTTTTCAAAACTAAAAAAGAAGAAGACACTTATCATGTATTTGTGGACCTGGAGAAGACATTCAACCAAGTGCCAAGAAAAGCGATTGAATGGACAATGAGGAGACAAAAAGTGCAGGGAAAGGCTAGTGACTGCAGTCATGTCTCTGCATATGGAATCACGATCAAGAGTAAAAACAGCAGCAGGAACATCAGAGGCCTTTGAAATTAAGAGTGGGAGTACATCAGGGATCAGCTCTTAGCCCACTACTCTTTATGCTGATGACTTGGTATTGACAACAGAATCAAAGGAAGAAGTGACTGACCAGTTTAACTGGTGGAAGGAAGGGATGGAGCAGAGCGAACAGAAAATAAATACGAAAAAGAAAAAATCAATGGTGACTGGAAATAAGGCTAGAAAGAGGATTCAGTCAGGAAGATGGCCATGTGGATGCTGTGGACGAGGGGTGGGAGCAAACTCTGTGTTGTGCACTGAATGTAATAAATGGTGTCACAAACGATGCTCAGGTCTGAGAAATCTCCAAGGGGTGCAGAAATTTGTATGTCCAAGATGTCCGAGAGAGGGGGAAGGTGGTGATGGCAATGGAGACGAAAAGGGTCCTTGGTTGGTAATAAATGGAGGCATGTGGAAGGAAGTAGAACAGTTTTGTTACTTGGGAGATGTGCTGGACTGTGAAGCAGGAGTGGAGAAAGTAGTGCAAGCGAGAGTACCAGCTACGTGGAGAAGATGGCGAGAAATAGCCAGTTTATGGTTGAACTGCAGCTTAAGATTGAGGACTAGGGGAAGGGTATATGAAGCTTGTGTGAGATCTGCTCTACTGTATTATGGAGCAGATACATGGGCATTGACAAGCAGACTGATGGATGTTTTATGCAGATGTAATTGCAGGATGCTGTGATAGATGGCAGGAGTAAGATGGCAGGAGTGAGATGGCAGGAGTGAGATGGCAAGATGGGATGGCAAGAACCTTTTAAACCTGCCAAATACAGAATGATCAACACTTTTTTTATAAAATTCCAGATGTAAAGGAAAGTTATTATTTTTCCATGGCCCTGGATACAAAGTTCGAAGTTTGAATTATACTTTATTTTTAGAAGTACTGCAAAAATAAGTATGGAAGATCAGTCATTTACATTATCTAGTAAAAATTTTGTTAGAAACAGTTAAGGCACAAAAAACACCTTACCTCATCATCACAAAGAGTTGCCTCCATTATTCGATGAAAAAAACCAGGAAATTGTGAGGAGTTATCTTTAAATACCTTTCAGAATATAAAAAAACATAATTATTGTTGTCCAAGACTATTAATTTTTCCTATAACTTGTGGTTCCCTAAAAATTCTTTTAAAATACCTTAATTTCCAGTCTGTTTTACCACCTACCTCACCCTAATTAACCCTTTTAACCCCTGGGCAGTATATCATGTAAATTTTGCTTACATCACTGATGCAATGACATCTATTAGATAAGAAACTCTCTTTGTATAAGTAAAAATGCAAAATTCTCCCAAATCTTTTTAGAAGAAATATAAATGTTTAAAAGAATTTAGCAACATTAATCAATCAAAAAAATTAATGTGGTGTTTGGAGCAGAAAAAATTATTCCACTACACTTCACAATTCCCCTACATGTAACCATTCCACTGCACTTTATCTCATACCAAATCAACCCTACTCCTCCTGTACCCCAATTAATACATTTTACAGCACCCAATGCACCCAACTCCAACTCCAACTAACCAATGAACCCTCTGCAACCTCATTTGTTTCATCTTCTATATTTACTGTACAGTAGATCCCACAATATTTAGATAATAGTGAAAGCATGCTTTTGAGTTGTGGCTTACATATAAAAACACAAATGCAGAATTTAGGCACATGCATGCTAGTAGCTAACTTAAAGCCACTAAAATTAATGGACACTAAAGCCACAACCATGGATGCTAACATTCAGACTTACTATTATTTACAGTTAGATTTGTAAACAGTACAGGGTAATGCCAAGGTAATGCCAGGGTAATGTCAGGGTAATGTCAGGGTAATGCCAAGGTAATGCCAGGGCAATGCCAAGGTAATGCTAGGGTAATGCCAGGGCAATGCCAGGGCAATGCCAAGGTAATGCCAAGGTAATGTCAGGGTAATGCCAAGGTAATGCCAGGGCAATGCCAAGGTAATGCTAGGGCAATGCCAAGGTAATGCCAGGGTAATGCCAGGGCAATGCCAGGGCAATGCCAAGGTAATGTCAGGGTAATGCCAAGGTAATGCCAGGGTAATGCCAAGGTAATGCCAAGGTAATGCCAAGGTAATGTCAGGGTAATGCCAAGGTAATGCCAGGGTAATGCCAAGGTAATGCCAGGGTAATGCCAAGGTAATGTCAGGGTAATGCCAAGGTAATGCCAGGGCAATGCCAAGGTAATGCCAGGGTAATGCCAGGGCAATGCCAAGGTAATGCCAAGGTAATGCCAGGGCAATGCCAAGGTAATGCCAAGGTAATGCCAGGGCAATGCCAAGGTAATGCCAGGGTAATGCCAGGGCAATGCCAGGGCAATGCCAAGGTAATGCCAGGGCAATGCCAGGGCAATGCCAAGGTAATGCCAAGGTAATGCCAGGGCAATGCCAAGGTAATGCCAGGGTAATGCCAAGGTAATGCCAAGGTAATGTCAGGGTAATGCCAGGGTAATGCCAAGGTAATGCCAGGGTAATGCCAGGGCAATGCCAAGGTAATGCTAGGGCAATGCCAAGGTAATGCCAGGGCAATGCCAAGGTAATGCCAGGGTAATGCCACGGTTGTCAAAAAGATTTGAAGATGGCAGAGATATTCTGAAAGTAGACAGCATGTTTTATTTTATCTATTTCATCTTTTTCTTAAGTATTTTTGTAATGATTGCTGCTTTTTCTGCTTTTTACCACCAATTTCCAGCCGGTGAAAATTTTCAAATAGCTGGCAATATCACCGGTCAGTGGCATTTATTGACAACCACTACCAGTGTGGCCATAGTGTTCATTTCAGTGACTTCAAGTTAACTACTAGCACGTAAAGTATGTTACACATAACATCCACAAACAGTTGGGAAAGCTGCCATCTTTCTTACTCCATTCAGTTTTATATTTCCCAAACACTGATTTGAACCTCTTTGGGCTCCAACTACCCCACACTTAATTAACACAGAACGTTTTAAGAACAGTTATTTTAATAGGCTCATTTTTAGATATAATTTAGGAGTGTAAATATTTAATTAGCTACCATTATAATTGTAATTTTCTCGCCTTGCGCAGCTGCTTTTCCATTTTTAATCTTTTATATTTCTGTAACACTTGATATGTATTTTTATCTAGTGAATAAAGACATATTTATTTATTTATTTATTTATCAACTGCTGAAATGCTTTTTGGAAAACCTCAATAATTACCTTCGCATCTTTGTGTAAGCCTTTGTGTGATCGGCGATAAGACAATGTTGAGAAATTTCGGAAAAATCTTCATCAAGCTCTGAGCAACTCAGTTATTTATGACAGAGCTTATAAAGCTTTGATGTCAATCTGTTAATAGCAATACTTAAGCGTTTCATCTTGCAAATAAGGTAAATTAACGAACCAAATCATTGTACAGCTACATGCAAATGAACACAAAATATATTCTTATTCTAATATTCTAATATTTAGTTTTTAATTTCGAATTTCCTTAAATTTACATCAGTAAATTAAATCGACTATATCTACAGTCGTACAGCTATTTATTGTCTATAACAACCAAATGATAAATTATTTGATTTCAAACATTCAACTCGAGAATCACGATTGATTTAAACGTTATTTACCTAATAAAACACGTAAAAGTTCACAAGGTGTAAATTAGAAAAAGCGAAGGTCAGATAAAAAACAAAAAACAGTAAATTGTGGATATGAAATATGCTAAGTTTGAATAATAAATTCTTTTTGACCAAAAAAAGGACTGAAAGTTATAAGTTCACTCACTACTTTAGGATGCAGTGTGCCTCGTCCAAAACAACAGCTTTCACGGCAGAACAATAACTGAAATTTCACTCTGGAAAATCTCCATTTTTTCTTTGGCTGTTAGAAAGGTTTCCATATTTTTTCGCCACAATTTCCGAGCGGCTTCTTTGCCATTCGGGTTAAAAGGAAACTATCTCGATCAACCATTTTCTTTACATCAAAGACAGCAGTTTTCACTCCCTTCTTCAGACCTAAACAGCAGATTAGTTGTAATTACTGTTGAGGAAGATTGATCTCTTTTTCAAACGAGTCAAGTTAAAATTTAGAAGAAGCGATTTGTCGTAATCCGTCGGGAGGACCAACAAGAGATTCATTTTTAAAGATAAAATTTCTAAACAAATGACTTGTTTTGTCTTTAAAGTCAGATGCGTGAGTCGATTTGATATAAGCATTTTGTACACACGACAGACAAAGTTGCTCCCAGTACTCACCCTCTCTGCGGAATAATTTTGACAGCTTAGCACGTGACCAGCTGCAACCAAGGTCTTTTCACGTCAGTGAAATGAACCTGGGTACGAGGTTGTTACTTCATAGGCACTTTAACTGGTTAACGTTAGTTACATGGGTCATGGAAATAAGTCGTGTTAATCATGGAATTTCTTCAGAGCTCTGGAAATCCGAGGAAACTCTAGAACATCTCTTAAACCAACTAAATCTTGCTGTGGAAAATCCCAAATAACTCTTAAAAACACGAAAGTCACAAAATTATTCATATTGCTGATTTGTCTTATATAAGAAAGACTTTTTGTCAAACTTTTTTTTTAAAATGAGATAATTAACCAAAACTCACAGTCCATTGCCCGTCATTTCCCATGGAAGACCGGAATAAATTAATATTATTGTGGAGTTGCTTTTTATTTAAAGCATCGAGCTTAGCCACTTATTAGACTAAAACATTTTTGTGGACATTCCCTGATAAAGGTTTTAGTAAGATGACCTTGAAAAAAAGTAAAAAAAAAACACCTGGAAAAAAGAATGCCCAGGAAAACCCATGATTTTTAATTAAGAAATAAAACATGTTTTCCGTGCCTTCATAGCCTGGTGAAAACCGAGGCGAACGTTTGGGAGAACTCGAGAGTAGATCAGTGAAAACCCTTAACTGCGTCTCGGGTTTTCACCTGCTCGAAAATTCTCACAAACTTTGCCGAGGTTTTCAACAGGCTATGAAGGCACGAAAAACATGTTTTATTTCTTTTATAAAATTATTATTTTCATTGTTAACAAAGAGAAAGACGATATAAGAAGCGCGTACTGTAAGTTCTCACAACTCGGAGACAGTTAAACCACATTTTCACGTCATTTTCGTGCTTCATAGCGCTATGAAAACCCACTTGTTGAGCAATCAAAACGCACGTTATATCCTAATTATTTATAAAATCATAGATTATATATCTAAGAGATTATGATTATATTTTAGTTGTATATGATAAAGAATAGTAAGATTGCCATTGAATGGACAACCTTAAAAAGTGATTGAATTTTTTCTTTTCTTCCACTGATTTACAGGACGACCTGGTAAAGGATTCTCTCTGTAGCTCATTGCATAGCAAACTGCTAAATATTCAATCCCGTCTTAAGGTTTGTGGCTTGTTTTGTTTAGCGTTATTCGCACCAGTGAGAGATGTCCGTGTCTTTTTCAACTCACGGACTCCAGTCGATGACGATTAAGCTTTTAAAATAACACTTAACTAATTGTCTATTGCACAACCAATGGCTTCAGATTGGTAATCCTACCAAAGGTTATAAACAGTATTCTAGCGGAAAATGCGCATTTCTTCTCAAATGAATACATTTTTAATACCAACCATGTGATTTCTAGTAAAGTTTTCGACTATTCGCGCAGCGAAAATAGCGTTGCTTTAGTTATCCATCCCAGACTACATTGCAAGATGACCAAGTTCTCGACCAATCGCGTAGCAAAAACAGCGTTGCTTTCGTTATCCATTGGAAGATTGCTAAACATAAGCTAAAATGCAACAACACGTGATGCGTTTTGGCCTATTCCTAAATTTATCATTTTTATTTAATAAAGTATTAATTTAACGCGCGCACAGCGACAAGTAACGAGCCGTAATTCATCAGGATTCTTTTAAACTTTTGATTTTTTGATTTCAAATAACTTGCTTGTGTACTTTCGTAGTTAGTCGACTCTCATTGTGTGACATGTTGGCAGAATTTGTCTTGTTAAAGAAATTAAATCATTTGGCTTAAATTCGGGTCCTTAATCGGAGTACAAATGCTTGCACGCTCACGTCATCTTTGTGTTTGCAAATTTAAAGTTTATTTTGAAAACACAAATGCTTCTTTCTAAAATTAACATTTTACTGTTTGAATATTTAGGTATAGTAGAACAACTATGTGAAGTATTTTTTAAGCTGTTAGCCGAGCTGTTTAGAAAAATATGAGGTTTTGTAACAAAACGGCGGCTCAATATGTGATGTCAGCGGTTGCTTTTAAAATATATGACGTAGGTTACAATATTAGAAGGATTTAAAAAAGGGAAAAAACTTGGCAAGACGTTGTTCGCCAAAACATATCAAGATTTTGAAGCACACTGCCATCTTTAAGCACTGGATTTCATAACTACGCCATACCATACAATCTCAATAGCGATCACGGTGTTAAACCTTTTCTACAGACTTTTCTTTGTTTCTACATTTAATTACTCAATGTAATTTGACTTAAATTTAAAAAAATTCACAGAATTAATCTACTATACCAACAGATTAAAACAAAAATCGCTTAGTTTGAGCGTTGTTCACCTTTTAAGAAGACTCGGTTGTGGTCTATTGTCTTGTAAAGCACTCGAGAAAGGGCTAACGCACTCAGGAAGTAGGGAGATACACTCACTTTTGGCTCGTGTTTTGCCCTACACTTTTTTTTGTTTTAGCAGCTTCCTGTATGCTTTTCAACAGAAAAGAACACAGTCGGGCCTTATTTATTTGTTAATTAAGTCTTAATATATTTCTTAGTTGTCGAAGTTTGCTAAACCAAATAGACTTGACACGACTTGATTTTTTGTTCTTTTTTTACAAAGAGTACGGCATAACTAAATTAAACAAAACGTGGTAAATGACAAACTAATTCTTTGGCTTACAAACCATACTGCTCAAACAAAATTGCTGTACGCGTTAAGGAGCAACCAGCCTTCTGGGATGAATAACAAGGAGAGCTACGCAAGAATGCTTGGCAACCTTCAGGGGTAGGTAAATGAGTACCAGCATCTGCTGGGAGCTAACCTGCGATGGATTAGTGTCCCTTCCAGGGGGAGTCAAAGACTCTCATCCGCTTAACACTACAGAAATAGGAGATAAGCGATGGCTTCATGGGTCACTTGGCTCGTAAAGGATTTAGCTTTTAAATGTCAAGATTTAAGATGCAAAACGTACGCAAAGTAGGCTGGAGGATTTTTAACTTTAGCAGCTGTTGCACAAATATATTTATGCAAAAGCGAATGTCCCTGCTATAACTCATCGCTTCTCTTATACGGAGAATACGTGAGTCAAAAATGAGTCAAAACAAGCTTGACAATTAAGTTAAATTTTTTTGTTTAAACATTCTCCGCAGATTTGCGTTCAGCTTCAGCGATTCTTACTCCTAACACAGTTACAGTGCACACAACTAAAACAGCGAAGCTGTCCTGCGCTGTCGATGGAATACCAACCCCAGATGTTAACTGGTATAAAAATGGCCGTCGGATTGGCGAATGTGTTGGAGATCTGGGCTCTAAAATCAAGAGATGTGATGTTTTTACATTGAGCAAAAGATACGTTATATCATGGAACACATCGACGTCGGTATCAGAGATTCGCATCTCTAAAACGTATCACGCGTTTGATGATGCAAACTATACGTGTGAAGCTAGCAATCCTGGACGAAAACAGAACGACACGTCAAGACTGATGGTGCTCGGTAAGTCTATTTTGATTTTTTCATCTGGTGTCAAAACTTAGAGAGGCTAAACTAAAAAAGATATTGACCTCTGAATTCGTTAACAGAATAAAAATGTGCTCAACCTACCTTACAGGATAGCTTAAATGAAACGCGCACTTTAAAGGTTTTTTTTGTACACGACAATTGTAAATGCAAGTACAATTTCTTGTTTGAAATACATTATTTTAAAAATATCATATACTTCAAAATGGAACTGATTCTTAAAAATTTTTTGATCTTAAAAACGCTTCTTAAAAAGCAACTAGAAGTCAGAATATCCGCTCTCTTCCGACATCGTTTTGTTTCCGTATCCCTTGAAAACAGTACTACAGCTATTTATTATAGAAACTGTCTCTCTATACGGTTCTTGACCAGAATCAGAGTGATATATTGCTATATCAATTCTATGTTAAAAATACATTTGGTAAGACTTTTTGTTAGGCATGCACATAGTGTTACAAACATTTTTTTTTCTTGTCTTGTTTTTGTTTGAATTTTAGCGATAAGAACAAATAATCGATGAAAAATATCATTATCAAGGAAATTGAGGGAATAGTGACAATGACATTAAGTTTTTAAAAAGGACATACATTTTTTTTGGGGTAACAAAAAGGCTTTGTAAGCATTAGGCCGTGCGATCACATCTAACCTTTGTAGAATGACAGGAACAAGAAATTTTGAATATATCCCAAGACCTTTGGTGACGTCGAGCAAACTAGCAACCTCTGAAATTTTGCAATTATTTTTAGCAACAGCTACATTTTGAGAACATTTCAAAAGTTACAAGTTATTGTTTTACACGTGAAGATACAAAGCTTCTCATTAAGGGAGTTAGTATAACATAAATATATTTTATAAACCAGCTTTCCATATTCATTTGCGTTCCTAATTTGAAAGAGTTCACAGTTGTTTTTAAATTAACAACTCAATGCTGATGGAATGATCTATCTTTGTTAAAGTGAAACCCAAACTCTTGAAAACAACTGATGGCATAGAGACGCAGTACTTGTCGTTTCAAGCGTCAACAAAAATTCACACTCTGGCCATCTGGGCTCAGCCGCAGCCATACTTCCGCTGGCACTACCAAAACAAAGCCCATTGCACGGGGAAGAGAGGAAAATGTATTCCGGCCCCTAACAGGTGGAGGCGTGTACCACGTCATCTTGTTTTCCCATCGGAAGGTGTCCAAGCGCAGACAACAAATTTGGACGTACCGCCGACGCAACACGACGCGTTTTACAAGGTCGTTGCAAAAAACTCTGTTGGTACTGATGATGTGCTCTACTCTGTTGATAGAGTCTCTGGTAGGTGAATATGAATTTATAATGTAACGTATGGTAACAATTTACGATAGATTACGGCTTACCACCACTACTTCTACCCATGATCTACATTTTGGCTGCGTACCTGGGCAAAGAATGGGTCATTGATTTTATTTGAGTTCTTCTAACGCCTTTCAGTCGAAACACTTGTGTCGTGCAAAAAAAAGGTTTTCAAGCTGTTTCCGTATAAAGGCATTAAATAGATGTGTTATTATTTGTTGTTGATCCCTTATACAATTTGTTTTAGTCGAAGTTTATCTGTCAGTGTTTTTGTGACTCGTTTAAAGAAACACGTAGTAAATCAAAAAAGGTAAAACTTTAAAGAAATATGAGCTCGTAAAAAGGTTTCAACAACAGTAATGATTCGGTAAAACTTATCTTTTGTGATGTTCAGGCTTCCTAATTTTGTTAAATACGTAGATACTCGCGAAGACAGTTAAGTTCTTGTATGAAAGTATATCCATTATAAAATTGATGTAATGTGTGACAAACAAATTATCGTCTCCGTGATCGCGATGATAATTTGTTTGTCACACATTACATCAATTTTATATATACTCGCCGACGCACTGAATAGGTTTTTTAAAAACTATTTATTTCAAGTTATATCCATTATAACTGAAAAAGCTTTCAAAAAATGTAAACTTTCAAAATTTTTATGATAATTTTGTGGACGCAGTTTTTTATAACAATTTTTATCGCAACATAACCATCACTGTGATGCGTGGGGAGAATTTTCTTTTGTTATTCAGCAATTTATTTTTGTTAATCATCTCAATTTTCTCAATATTGAACCGCATAAACTGTGATTCGTGTAAGGTAAACAAAGCTGTTTACTGAATGTTTTTTTTTATATTAAGGTTTGGTAGATATAAAACCGGATATCGAGACCCCGTATGGGACCACATTCGGCGAGGGAGATGACATCAAGTTAATCTGCAAGACAAGCATGTTTGATTTCGAAATGTTAACGTGGGAAAGAGGTAGTTCTTTGGATTTTTTAACACACTCCGTATCCTCTGAGAAGAGTGGAGTAATGCTGACCAGTATTCTAACCATACAGCGGGCCCAAACTTCTGACAAAGGAGTGTATTTATGCAAGGGATGGAGTAAGAGCGCTAGCAGTGAAAGTTATCAGAGTGTCAACATTTCAGTTAAAGGTACTAAAAAGAGAGCGTATATGATTAGAATGAAATATATTCAACAATATGTACACTGCGAAGTGGACAGGCAATGTGCTCTTGTAGTTGGGGCCGGGTCACATGACCACAGCTATACCTTAAATCATTCAGCTATGACAAAATGGCATCCAGAAATGGAAAGAGCAGGTTGACATTGGTAAAATTGCAATGTTTCAGCTATTGACTTCAAATATGTAAAAAATGGCAAGCAACAGAAAAGAAGATATTTTCTAAATTTTCACATTCACTTCCTAAGAAAACTTTTGATTTTATATTCGTTGTCATTTTTGAAGTACTTCACTTTGAGACTTGAAATTATACCTTCTAACTAATTTTAACCTGCTCTTTCTATTTCCAAACCACATTTTGTCATAACTAATTAATTTAAGGTTGGTGTGATCACGTGACCTCTAACTGCAAAGGGCCATTACAAGGTAACAAGAAATAAACAGCAATCAAACAACACATGGTGCTTGATAGGGCGGGAATAAAATGTTTGACTCCACAACATAAATTGATGAAAGAGGAGTTCGGAAAGCCCAGTAAAGAAATTACATAAGTATATAAATAAATATTACATAACGACAACTCCCCTAAAGGGGCTTTTTAGTGTCATGTTAAAATTACCCGCTCTCCCAGTAAAGAATCCCAACTGGTAGAAGGCAAACCAGTTGGTTATTTACAAAGCATGGTGAATTTGCCCCTGGGATTACCGAGGACAAACTGGTTCAGTAGTCCGAATCGGGGATTTAAACCCGGGTCTTCCGCATTCAAATTCCAAACTCTGACCACTGAGCCACGCTGCCTCCTAAAACATCTTGACATGCTTTGTTTAAAAGTTATTACAACTCAGTACCGCGTAAGTGGGTAAAGCAGCATGTTTTATCAGTTTAACATTTTGTCAACTTCTATAACGCAAAAATACTCAGGAAGAAAGCGAAATGGGTAACTAACAATAAGTAACTTATCTGAAAAAAAAGAATTAGCTAAGCGCATGAAAACCTGTTCATACTCATGCAAACAAAATTGGCGCAGACATCGAGTTGAAATGTCTGTGCGATTAGCTTTCTGGGATGGATTTTTGTAATTTGATTTGCCTACAAACCCCGAAGAATTACAAGGGAGCACGGTTTTTTAAGTTGAGATCGTTGAGTTTGGTACACTTTAGGAATTCAAGTCAGATTCAAGTCACTGGTTAAATTTGGTTCTTAATTATTTTCTAACCAGACTTACAATAAGCACGTGGTATTAATCAACTTTATGTTGAAATTTTTGATCATCGCCGTAGGAAAACCACAAAGCTGACGTTACGAGGGTTTGCCCTTCGTCAGAGCAATGGAGGGCTAACACTGGAAACGTCGGCTTTGTTCTATCTCTACGGCGATGATCAAAGTTTTCAACCTCGAGTTCATTTCACAACGTGCTTTACTTATTTGCTGACGCACTTCAAGAGTTTTTTAAAAAATCTGTTCATTAATACTGACTACAGATAATAGTAACAATTTGTTGGTTCATAGTTAGTTCTTGCAGTGTGACAAGCTATATTGTTATACCTCCCAACTCAAAGACATTTTACGATTTGAGGAAAACGTGTCACGTGTCATGGTTCAAAACTCACTGGCTCCCTAGGGCGAACAAAACTCACTAACTCCCTAGGAAAACCACGACTTGAACTTTCGACTCGCACGTGATTAGTTCTTGCACCTTTGAAACAGCGGCCAATTTGCACGCCAGGCTTTTGCCAGCCGCGTCAAGCAAATACTTTTTTTACGCAGTTATGGCAGCTAAACGGTTTCAAACAAGTCGACCTATGTTACAGAATCCACAGAGGTTCTGGATTCCAGATTCTGACCCCCTGGAGTCCGTATTCCGACCCTCTGGATTTTGGATTCCACTCTCTTGTATTGAGGATAAGCCTAAAACACTAGTACTGGATTTCAGCTTTAGTTTTTCAAAAGCAAAGTCTTTTTAATCCTTTAAAATTTTTTTTTAAAAAGTTGTTATTGTTAAACAAATCAAAACTCTCTCTTCGTTCTAGTTTTAACGTCTAAGGACTTCTCTAACGTTTTTTTTAAAAAAGTACTTTATGTATCAGAAAGAGGATTCCGGATTCTGAACTCTCTGGATTCCAGATTCCAAATCAAATCTGGATTCCGGATTCCATCATTGTGGATTCCGGATTCCAACAATCAAATGTTGCTGGATTCCGGATTCTGTTACAGGGTTCGAAACAAGAACTGAAGAAGAAATTGAATCGCTCCAACGCAATAAAAGCTCGAAATCTACTGACGAAGTTTTCAACATTTGTGATTTGAATTAACAACATTAATTTTTATGATTTGTGGCTTATTTTATTTGCAAATTACTGGGATTTATAACATTTTGCAATAAAGTCGTAAGCTGACATCCGTGTATTGTTCTATTTTGAGTTGGGGGGGAACATTGAGTGTCTCGGGGAAACAAACTCACTGTTTCCCTTGGGGCCAGTCATTAAGTGCTTCACCTCGGGGAACATTGAGGGTCTCGGGGAAACAAACTCACTGTTTCCCTTGGGGCCAGTCATTAAGTATTTCACCTCGGGGAACATTGAGGGTCTCGGGTAAATAAAACTCACTGCTTCCCTTGAGGCCAGTCATTAAATGCTTGATGCTATATAGCTATTGTGTTTTCAACTCGAATGCGCGCTCTCATTGGCAAAATCAAGGTCACGTGGATGAGTGCAAATAAAATGTTACCCGGCTGGTCAACATCTCGAAAATTGTTGACCAGCCGGTGAACAATGCTGTCGCGCTGTCACGTTTGAGAGCGGGAAAATTGGGCGGGAAAATTGATGGCCGCGCGTAATAAAAGTTTGTTTTTGCAATAATTTTGACTGTTCTCATTCAAAACTAGAAATAGAGCCCCCGAAGAAACGTTTTGCTCATTGTACAGAAGATTAAATTGGAGAACTCCTTGTAGAGAAAGACTACATAAACTTTCAAAATTCCACAAGGACTGCTGTACATTTGTATCTCCTCTCTCATTTTTGTAATATATTGTTTTGTTTTAATAATTGTGTTTTATTTCGTTTATGCTATATAACAAAATACTTAATGACTGCCAACTCGGGAACAACTATTTTGTTTCCCTCGAATCCAAAACCTTGAGATTCTCTGGAAAAAAAACAAATGTTTCCCTCTTGAGCAGTCATTAAGTGTATAATGTTAATAACAATGATCCCGACTGATAAAACGTGCATGCAACAATAGAGTTAAAGTTCAATGCAGAACCATTAATTAAAAAAATAAAATAAAAAAAAACATTGCTTTAATTGCCAACATAAGGAACAGATTGTTAGCTGGAAAAGTGACTGGGGGAAGAGGATGTGGAAAACCCAAAAGTAAAAACATTTATGAATCATTGTTTTAACTTTTTTTAAAATTTACATTTAGCTCTTGTTCCACCAAGAGTTCGTCTGTCCAACCAAACCTCAACGGAAAATAAGGAGCACTTTACACTGGAATGCCATGTGGACGCCGGGTATCCCGACCCTCGTATCACGTGGTACAAGGCCTCGAGGAGAATCACAAACATGTTCCAGATAAGAAGTGGGCAGAACTGTTCCAATTCAACAACTGGCTTTTTCTACCTAGAGCATCATGCCCCGCCCCGAGCCCGCTATCTAGTGATCTGCGGAGGAACCCACGAACGTAATAGCGGCTGGTATACCTGTGAGGCGACCAATAAGCGCGGAACTGACTCCAAATCTGCATATCTTAACATCCTAGGTTTGTTTCTATGCCCATCTGTATTATTATTTATACCGACGGCGTACTCTTATTAGATAAAAACAAATTATCAAAGCATATAAAAAATAAAAACATTTCTTGCACTTTTTTTTTTTTGCAAATAATTTTGCGAACATTGCCATTTCCAAGGTCTATATTAGACACTTAACTT
>JANCMA020012967.1:22500-28081 GCA_024336925.2 Zoanthus solanderi
ATTTTAGGATGATGTATTTTTGTAAATCCTGGGAAAGCTTATGACACCGTGCTAGGAGGAGAGCTTGGTACTGTATGAGGAAGTCTGGAATAGCAGAAAAGTACATGTATGTTAAGAGTAGTGCTAGACAAGGATGAGAGCTGTAAGACACTGAAATGGGACCCAATTATAATTAATCATCTACTGTACATTTGAAGGAAATTAAACGTTTTATAGGCCAACTTTATTACAAATGTAAATCAATTTACTTACAGTGCTTTGGCAAGAAAGAGAAAACTCTTTTGCCATTTTTTTTAGTTGTTCATCTTGGTCTGACTTCTGTTCCATTTCTAACTGCTTGTAGCGACGAAAATCTTCAATAACTCCTTTTGGTCCTGTCTAGTAATTATAGAATATAAAATCAGTATGTGAGAATATAAAATTTATCCATAACGTGATGTACCTAATTTGGGATCATCTACGGTAGCCACTCTCAACCTTCTGAGCATTTTATGCCTAATTTATACCTAATGCAGCACACAATAACTATTAAAATTAACTTTCTATAATATTTTTTACCTACATATTCAGTCACACACACTCACTATCCATTAACGTCATTAGTTCCACTTGTGGGTGGGTATGACAGCACATAGTTTCGTACCACACCTCCACGCATCCCTGTCGGCAGCCATTTCAGGTGCAAGACCTGTTACCTTAAGGTCTTCTTTGACTACCTCAGACCAAGCTTTCCTTGGTCTACCTCTACATTGTTGACCCATAACTTCATGAAACCTGATAGAGGAGATTGAGCTATTTGCCCTCTTGACATCCCCAAACCACCGAAGCCGTGATTGATGAAGGGCGGCTTCGAGACTGACAATCCCAAGCTTGGTACATAATCCCTTTAAACTGATGCTATCATCTGGTTTAATACTGCACATCCATCTCAGCATAGCCCTCTCATTCCTCCCAAGTCTTACCAAACCCGCCTTCCTAGGGGCCCAACATTTGCTAGCATTGAGCATGGCACCCCTAACACAGCAACGATAGACTTTGCCCCTTGTACAAAACATGCTCCATCCACTTCTCAGCAAGTAGGATTCCTAAACCACCGGTGCCTTTGTCATTTCCAGACCAGAAAAACTTATATCTGGTATCCTTTCCAGCAATCATAAGTGCTGAACAACCTCTCCATCTTGTCTCTTGCAAACAGCAAATGTCTACCTTTCTCCTGGATACAGTCTCCACTACCTCACCACTTCTACCTCTCATAGTCCCAACATTTAGAGTCGATATACGGAAATTACGAAAATTATGACGGACGTGGTCGCGGGATGTCGGTCTGGTGGTGCCCACGTCTGACACCAACCCTACCGTTGACGACACTCCTATTCCTAGGAGTCCCGTGCTCGCTGGTATTATGTGATACTACTTCCATGATTAACAGAATGAAGCGAGTTTTTACAACTGGATGCCCTTCCTAACACCAACCTAGTTTTTTACAGCGTCTAGGAAGCTGGGCTCCAAGGATGTTAAAAAGATAAAAAAGCGATATAGGGACTTTAATCAATAACTTAATAGTTTACCATAGAAAAATATGTGCTATATGCGAACTAAATTGTTGTTGTTTCTCTTAGGCATGTAACATGCCAGATGTCAGTAATCCAGTTACCGTGAAGAATCACAATGAACTTTTACGCTGCTTTTCAGTGCTAAGTAAGTTTTTGTGAAGTATTTTAAGTCATAATAAAGAATGTGTACTGCATTTGGAGTGGTAAACGAGCCACTACCTCCCTTCCTAACCGCAACTACTCACACTAAAAGCAGTTTCTAAATTTTCTTTACTTGCTTATTTTTTATGCAAGGATCTCAGGAGTTCTCCATATAATGTACTTCAGTACAAGTTTATAACTGAGTTTTAGTGACAAAAACTATATTATTTTGCTTTAATGGGGTAGAAGCAGTCCCCCCATTCCCTGCTATTTAAGTATCTGATTATGCTTTTACAATGTTTTTGTTAGCCCAAACATTTACTGACCGTGTGGTGGCATTTCTGCTGAATAAACTGGAATCTAACAATGAGAAAGTCCGAGTTGGCACTCTTGCGATAATGAGGCACTTGATTAACTCTTCAGGTAACGTATCTGAGATAAGAAAGTTTAATTTGTTTACTAGTCAGTTGCGTCAATTGCTTCTTTGTCTTTTAATTTAGGCTCTTACCTGGAAAACAAAGAGGAGCTTCTCATTACTGGTGTGCAGATTGTTCTCAATGAAAATAACCTAAAGGTAACTAACTTTAAAAGTGTACTGAAAATACATAACTTGAAGGAAACTGAGCACACTGAAGGTATCATGAAGGTGAATGAGTATACCTGAAGGTAATTGATCTTATTGAAAATACCGAGAATAATCTGAAGGTAACTGATCATACTGAGGATAATCTGAAGGTAGCTGCTCATACTGAGGATAATCTGAAGGTAACTGATCATACTGAGGATAATCTGAAGGTAACTGATCATACTGAGGATAATCTGAAGGAAGGTCATATTGCCAGAAATAACTTGAGGGTAATTAAAGCACACTGAGGATAATAAAGATAACCATACTGGCAAGAGATTTTAAGGTTATTGTATCTACTTAGAATAACCTAACGATAATTGAGAATACAGAGAGCAACATAGAATAACTCGAAGGTGGAGCCTAGTTATCACCCGGAAATTTAATGTTTCTGCAGTTTTTAGAAATATTTGTGTTGAAGATTGAATTTAATAATATTTGTTTTAAAGGTGAGGCGAATGCTTGCTCAGGCTGTCACAGCCATGGCATATCATGGTTATCTAGAGCTCCAGGGCGGACAAAAACTTGTGGAGTTTATTGTTAGCCAGTGTGCAATACAAAACGTTGACGAGGAGGTGAGCATTAAAGTTAATTTGGAATTGTCAGAGCTACTGTATTCCTTATCACGCAGTACTGACTAATCATTGAATCAAACAAAGTTTTAAAGTAATTCAAATAGTACACGTGCAAACATGGTTTGGATGTCGCAGATCTTTTAAAAAATCTCTGTTACCCGCGGTATTAAAAACTTGAGATCTCTTCAATCAAAAACAACATAAATTTAACAGAAAAATTACCAGTTTAAATTTGATGGAGCTGGAAAGTAATTGTCACTTGGTTGTTTCTGCAGAAGAAACTAAATTCTACATTGTTTTTCATGATTCAACTTTTCAATTCATTTGTTAGGCCTCAGATAAACTAACGGCGCGTCAGACAAATTTTGTTGTTAATTTTTATAAAAGTAAATAAAATGTTCAGATGTCTCAGTTAACACTACTTCTTTTCCAGTTATATTCTGGAACAGCTCTTTTCTGTTCAAGTAAACAGCAATACCCTTGAAAGAAAACGTCTTCTAATAAAACATGCAGTATTACCTTTGCCATCTTGAGTGCAATGTAGCATTACTCCATTTTGAGATAGAAAACCAAAACCTTTCCAAACCAAATTTCTATCTAGCTTGCAGCAAAAAACATGAATATCGTGATGACATAGACAAATTTAACGTTGCAGTAACATTTTCTCGGAAGTTGACTTGATATCACACGCAACTTGAGGGGGGAATCAGACTATCGCCTTTTTAGACCCAAATAACACAGTTCTCCCAGATGGGAGCATTGAAGTCTGCGTGTACTGAAAGAAAACACACACTAACAAATATTTCGACTTTAAGTCACACAGTCCTCCCCAAAGTAAAAGGGCTGTTGTAAAAACGCTTATGGACCAAGCCAGGGATATACCATCTACCGAAAAACAGCGAAAGATTAGGGAGATTAAGAAGAAATGGATAAAAAATGATCTGCAAGTGAATGGACACCCAGAGCATTTTGTTAAAAAGTCATGCGCCAAACCACCAGTCCAAAATACAGTGCAAAGAAACTGTGTGCAGAAATGCTTTGCTGCGATTCCATATATATGTTAAAGGCATTATAAAACGAGTGCTGAGAATTCTTTAAACAGAAAACATTAAGACCGCGCTTAAACTAGTCAGAACACTTAGCGACATGTTTAAGAAGCCCAAAGACCGTCTGGAAACAAATCAAATCACAGGAATTGTCTATAAAGTCGCTTGTAAATCTTGTTCCTTTGTGTACATCGGGAAAAGTAAAAGGTCATGGAAATCCCGTGGAGCCGAGCACAAACCCGGGACAAACACCAAAACTGAATCGTTAATTAAACAACATGCTGAAACCACAGGGCATGACATTCACCCAAGCTATGGCGAGATTTTGGAACGGGAATTAAAAACAAACAAAAGCGCTTATTTCTGGAATCCTTTCACTCTACACTTGAACCAATGCAGCCAATGATAGACAGCATTTCCCAAGGGCGTATATGTATGTCAGCACTGAATTGAGACATGAATTCGAACAAAGCATCAACTTTTTAGTTGAACATTTTAGTTGAACTCTAAGGAAGGCAGCAGTTGGTTCCCGAAAACTTTTTATCAACTTTTTTTAACATCTTTTTTAACTTTTTAGGTCAGATTAGAACTAAGTTTTATTTTTATGTCTTGATATTATTTGCTCAGAAACACGGGATCTTATTTGTTATTATGTTTGGAGAATTCAGATATTGATGTAGTTGCAAAAGATTATATTTTAGTTTGTTAGTATAAATAATTATTTTACAATAAATAATACACATCTACCATCTACCTTGTTTGACCAGTCTTATGCAAACTTTGATGATGTAGTTATATAGTTCTTGAGCAGGTACATTCAGTCGACCATCTCCGTCCACGTTTGCTATATGCTCTCGAATTCTCCCAAACTCACATTGGTTTGCAAGCTATATAAGATCAATGTTTCAATTTGCAATAGAAAAAAGAAATCATGAAACGAAATTTTTCATTTTTTCCGAATAAAACCCTTCATGTTTCGGCCTTAACTCTAACAAAAGTTATAGGTGAGAGAAAGTACACTACATTAGAACTCAACTGTGAGATTGTGGCTTTACGTTACTTTGAGTTGCTTATATGGTTCCTTATCAATAATAGCTTTGAGGACCGAACAGTTGAACACTTGAATAACTAACTTAGGTATATGATGTGATTCTTGTTTTGTCTTTCGAATGAGAATTAATGTATTTCTATAATTGTACAATTTTTTAATATTTCTTTGTTTGTAGTACTCCTTTTGACCATCTAACGAATTTGTTTTTAAAATTTGTTTTAAATGGACGTTCTAACAAATTTGTTTTAAAAACCATTAACAGAAACCAAGAAAACCAACGGAAACTGATGTTGTAACCCCAAGTGCGCTTCGAGCAATGTGTGAGAACATTCTTCACTTGCTGACTACTACTGTCAGTATAATGGAACCTGTAAGTACAGATATCAGATATGAGTTGGTTGAATAAACTGTCAGTATAATGAACCTGTAAGTACAGATATCATATATGAGTTGGTTGAATAAACTGCCAGTAAAATGGAACCTGTAAGTACAGATATCAGATATTGTTGGTTGCTACTACTGTCAGTATAATGGAACCTGTAAGTACAGATATCAGATATGAGTTGGTTGAATAAACTGTCAGTATAATG
>JANCMA020012968.1:0-17415 GCA_024336925.2 Zoanthus solanderi
CATTATTTCGGAAAGTCGATATCAGTTGGTCTCACGTTGAATTATCGATTTTGTTTACATCTGAGTGAGTGACAAATATTCTGACCCACAGCAATAGTCGTTCCTACGCTTCGCGTATCCACGACTAAAAACGTCAGTTCCTGACTACTGTCTTCTAAGGACTACACTAACCCTACCGATCACACCACACAAACAAAGTAATGGGTCCAAATTATTTAAAATCTTATGTATATAATTAATTTTATTTATTTATTTAATCTTTTAAGCAATTATTCACAATAAGACAATCCTTTTTCTTTGAACATTTATTTTTTATCTCCTTTTTTCGACGACGGTTTGGCACTTGATGATCTGCAAAGAAACAAAAAACAACAAAAGTCAATAAGACGAAAAATGTGAAAAATTACTCTGGGCTGCCCGTTTGCTCAAAAGACAGTTTACATTTACTTTCACTTAAGAAATGAAATATGTTCTCCGTGCCTTCATAGCCTGGTGGAAACTGAGGCTAATGTTTGGGAGAATTCGAGGGCAGATCAGTGAAAACCCGAAACATGTTTTATTTCTTTTATAAAAAAAGAAAAAGACGATATACGAAGCGCATAGTTTAGTTTCTTTGATGAAACTGTAAATTCTCACAATTTGGAGGCAGCCAATCATATTGCTCACATCATTTACGCGCTATATAGTGCTATGAAAATACACTTGTTGACCAATCAAAACGCACGTACTATCCAAATTATTTTATAAGCAGAGCTAACTTTAGTAACAACTCCAAGTTGACCTAAATCAGAGTTAACTAACACTAAGTTCAAATGGCGTTGCTTGAACGTTGGTTTGACCCAACAAACTTTGAAGTAGCTTAGTCAAGATGAAATAATATGAAATAACAACAACAAGAAGCCGGTTTGTGTTGTTAGGAAACTGGTTAAGGCTGACCAATGATTGCACTGAAATTTAGACCAGGGATGGCCGATATTAGCTCAGCTGATGATATCTCATTTTGACAAGTAGGGAGGCTCTGAGTTCAGTCCTGGCTTTGTCATAGGTTCACAATAGTGAAGTCTTGCTTGTGCCACATGGACACCATAAGCAGATAGAGTGGTTAAGCCACTGGTGTAGCCGAGATCATAATCTTGCGATTTTCTATCAGGATAGGGGAGGGGGGGAACTAAAAGATAGTTTCATAAGGCGAGGATTATGAGTCAGTATATTGTGGTCTGTTCTTGATCACAGGGGAAATTCTCTTTGACTAAATTAACTGCAATTTGCTTGATCCAGTCCTATATCTTTTAGACTACTGTGGGCAATTCAGTCACTAGCAACCAATCAATTCTTTATTAGGGGATTTAAAAGGGTTTGCGATAAGAACAGGTTCGTAAATATCAAATAAATTCAAGACAGAAAATTCACTAAATATTTAGAAAAAAAAACTACACATTGTCATCATCATTGCACTTGTTCTCATCACTTATGCATTCTATGGTAAACCAACCAAGTTATTAATATAAAACCAAAGAAACCAGCATATCTTGTTTGACTTAAGCTCAGAGCTAAAGTTTAAACTTTTACAAACCTTTTTTTTCCTGCAGTATTTGTGGCTTGGAAAACACTTGATGCTGACATAAGATTCTCAATGTACTGTCCTAAGACCTGACAAGAAAATGCGAAATTAACCCCAACATATTGAAACTAAAAGACTTTTTACATTTTGTCATTTCATTTACTTAGGTTTGAAAAGTTAAAAATGGGAAACATCGCACAATAAATTCTCTAATAAAATGAACAAACGTTTAAGCAACACAGTGATCAAGAACCAATAGAATTGAAGAGATCTTGGATATGGATTGGTTGTACATGCAGGGATGGTGACAGGCAATATTGCAAAACATAAAGTGGCTAAGATTGGAGTTTCCTCAGGAATAATGGAGGAGAGGATGTCTGAGTTAAAAGTAAAAACTATCATGTACATGACTCGAGAGTGATTCAAAGGCAGAAAGAAACAAGATAAGATGTCAGTTGCTAGGGAAGGACCTATACTCCAACAAGGGATATCGAGAGCAAAAGTGAAAGAGGTAAGAAAACAGGAAATATTTCCAAGTCGTTTTAACTAGCTTAACTACTGATAAACTATTTTTTAATTCCTGTATCTTACTTGGTTTTCAGACTTTAGCTTCAGATTTTCGTCTTTAACAGCATCAACTCTTTGAGATAAATCTGTAATATGCAGCAAAGAGATATAACTGAGTAGCCTTCAAAACTTATCTACTTATTGGTTAAAAATGGTTGAACACTTCAGATCTGGGCAAATTAGTAGACTTCACAGTTTACTACAGCTAAAACGCTAAATTCTTTAAGAGCCTAGGGGCCCATGGAGCTGGCGCTTAGCTCCAGTTTCTGTAGTGTTAAGCAGACGAGAGTCTTTGACTCCCTCTGGATGGGACACTAATCCATCACAGGTTAGCTCCCAGCAGATGCTGGTACTCATTTACCCACCCCAGAAGGAAGGAAAGCTGAGTAAGCTTAGGCAAGAAAGAAGGTGGCACAAATGTTCAAAGCTTGGCTTTGTTGGGGTTGAACTGGGAACCTTGTAGTCAGAAGGCAGAGATCTTACCAACTGTGCCAACCATTCCTGCCCTTACTAGACTTATAGACAAATACTTTATTTGTTAAAAAGCTTTATTATTCGGCTATACTGAGTTGGCTAAATTCTAACAATGAAAAAACAACAACAGATTACTTTGGGTAAAAAAATCAGGCCTAACAAGTTCACGATTTTTGTTTTACAGAGCTCACTGTTATATCAAAAAATATTTTAACAAACAGCATATTTTTATTATTTTTGGAAATAAAGAAAGAAATGTTTTGCCTATTCCAGGATTTTCAAGGACCACAAGCCAAATTCATGGACTTTCCAGGGCCTGGAATTTTTTTCCCCTAATTCCAGGACTTTCCAGGATTTTTCAGGATTTTCAAGCATCACAACCCACATTCAAGGACTTTCCAAGACCTGGAAATAATATTTTTCCCCAATTCCTGGACTTGCCAGGATTTTCAAGGATCGTGGCATCCCTGAGTATTTAAAAAATTAAAGATATTGCCATCAGGTTCAGGAAGGGAAGCTGTTTCAGCTGAACTCAAGATCTTAAAGGACAGATAAACATTGTAAGTTGTACTCTGCTCCCCGCAGCATTTTAAGCTGATATGACAAGAGTGATTATATTCGGGTGACCCTATAACCATCCCTAGATCTCAGTCCTTTCAAATTCTGTCAAGATAACTGCATGACTGAGTGAACTGGGGTGATTATAATGTGAGAACCAATTAATCATTATATCAAATGTTATTAGTTCCAAAGGACCTTTAGCTGTAGTGTCATCTAAAGTATTCTGTCGAGATAAATGGTATGTACAAAGTTAAAATAGCCAAGTTAATATACAATACTTATTATAGAGCTAAGCCCCCATGTATGGGAGACATTGTCAAGAAAAGCAAGATATGACATAGCTTACGGAACAGGAACAATCTGGTGATACCACGTTTTAATACTTACACAATGAAAAACTCAATAAGATATTGAGGAACAGTAATACGGAATATTTTAACACCAATCATAGAACGCTCAGGTTGCAGCAATTTTGGAATGTACCCAAGGGGGGCTTGGAAATATCAGGCCCTCAAGGAACTTAGTTTAATTAGCGAGTCCCCCTTTGTACCTCAGCAGTGTACAAGTACAGAACTTTTATACTATTGAATTTTACAACATATTTTTTCATAAATTTTAGGCTTTAACATTTTAGACTGTAAATAATTATTTATCAAGTATAATTTATTAGTAATTATCTCATTATATATTATCATTATTATTACTGTTATTTTAATTATTTTTAAGCACAGCCCCACAAGCTGTATAGCTTTAATTTCACACCATGGATAAATAAAGTTATTGTATTGTATTGTACTGAGATAAATGTGACAACTGAGATGATTATGTGAGAACCATCTTTAGTTACAAATTTAAAAGGCTATTAGCTGTTAGTACCATCCAAGGTGTTTTGCAGTTCAAGCACTTGGTTGATTAGTCGAGCTTTCTCCTCCGCTTCATCTTCATCAAGATCTATGTTAGAAACAGAATACCACAATATCACCGTAGCACTTCTAAAGACTAATGGATCAACAATGGCTATCAAAATCAATACATGGGTTTCAATAAGGGCTGGGCACTGGGCAAATTGACCGGCTGTGATGTCAGCTTTGCCTGGCTGCTTTCAGCATCTCTGCAACTATAGATTCTTTAAATTATTTAAGCTTTGCATAAAATTTGACTGGGTGCCAAATCTAAATGCCCTCCTGCTCCAACCCTTAATGAAACCCCTGTCAATATTAACAATATTATTAAACAATAATAATAGGATGGGCGTGGTTGGTGCAATTGTAAGATATCTGCTTTCTGACCAAAAGGTCCCAGTTCGATCCTGGCTCTGCAGAGATTTGAATGACATCTGTGTGACCTTCTCTTCCACCTAAGCTAACTCAGCTTTCCATTCTTCCAGAGCAAGTAAATTAGTACCAGCGTCTGCTGAGAGCTAACCATCAATGGATTAGTGTCCCATCCAGGGGGAGTCAAAGATTCTCGTCTGCTTAACACTACAGAAACCGGAGATAAATGCCAGCTCCATGGACTACTTGGCTCATTAAGGACTTAGCTTAATTCCGAAATTAAGGTTGTGACATTATTAACCTGATGATAGACATGCATGTTGCACCAAAAAATAATTTTCACATTTATAGTAAAATGACATTATTATCATTGGAGCAACAGAAACTGTCTCAGAGAGTTTGGGAGAATGGCTAAAAACCTTCAGCCCAAAGATACTTTTTGAAACTTTAAAGAAAACATTACTTAATACTTGGAATAGCGAGAATCAGCTAAACTAAAATCAAGAAAGTATGCTTAAAACGTTAAAAAAAGCTGATGAACACCAAGTATTCCAAGAATGGTGTGTTTTATTTTATGCAGTGGAGATTATTGGGATATCTGGTAACTGTCCCACACAATAGGGCAAAACACAAATCCAATCCTGGCCTATAGCTCCCAGTAGATGCTGGATGCACATTTTTTGCATAAATTTTACTGACCTTGGGTGGACGGAAAGGCCAGCTTTGGCAGGAAAAAAGGATGCACAAAGGTTTAAATCTCAGTGGAACCAGAGATCAAACCATGGACCTTATGGCTAGAAGGCAGAAACAATTTGGTAATAAAAATGTAAATTCTACACCATAAAAAAGAGAGAATACTTACCGATGTTTCGGACGTTAGTCCTTCGTCAGAGTAAAGCCTCTCTTTTTTACAGTGTAGAATTTACATTTTTATTACTAAATTGTTTCTTTAGAAACACCGATGCAGCTTAAACTAGTTTAAGTTAGTTTTCTATAATATATTGAGTCTGCAGGTTATATATTGAGTCCTAAGGGTTATATATTGAGTCCTAAGAGTTATATATTGAGTATTAAGGGTTATATATTGAGTCCTAAGGGTTATATGTTGAGTCCTTAAGGTTATATATATTGAGTCCTTAAGGTTATATATATTGAGTCCTAAGGGTTATACATTGAGTCCTAAGGGTTATATAATGAGTCCTAAGGGTTATATAGTGAGTCCTCAGGAATATATGTTGAGTCGTTAGTGTTATGGCATTGCCTACTCCTACATATTTTCAAAAATAATTTTAGATTACATAATTACTAAGTTGTCAAATGGCTATTGGCCTGAAATCGGCCTCTTTTCCTGTATCATGTTTTTCTACAGTTTGTATATATTAACTTATTTATAATAGATGTTTCGATAGCAATGATGCACCTGATACAGTTGTCAGGATCTTGATTACAATCAACATTGCAACGAAACCTCTCCCAGTTCATCCATCCCACTAAATGAAAAAAAACAACAACAAGTTTATTTATTCAAGAATAAAGTAATTAATATATTGAAGTAGAAGGGAAGAGGCACTTTAGAGCCAGGAGGATGCAAATTTACTAAGGGCAATAGCATGACCTCCCAGGGTTAACTTTCTCATTTGGCAGAGCCTGAGGGTGCATCCTATTCCTCCACTTTCTATGCCTACGTAGAACTATAAAACTAAATCCTTTACGAGCCAGGTGGCCCATAGAGCCAGTGTTTATCTTCAGTCTCAGTAGTGTTAAGTTGATTAGAGTGTTTGACTCCACCTGGATGGGACACTAACTGATCGCAGGTTAGCTCCCAGTACTCATTACCTATCCTGGAAGGATGGAAAGCTGAGTTAGCTTAGGAGGAAAAGAAGTCACACAAATATTCAAATCTAGGAAGGGCAAGGATCGAACTGGGGACCTTGTGGTAGTAAGGCAGAGATTTTACCAAGTGCACCAACCAGCCCACAGGTATATGATCACATAATCTTCACCAATACTTCCAGCCCCCTATGTAATGAACAGGCAACCAGGTAGTTCCCCTCCCCCTCCCCCTTGATGATGTAATTGTTAAACAGTCTCTTATTTTATATCTTGTTTACTTCAGTTTAGTATTCAATATATGAATCATGCTTGATTCACTATTTAGTTATCATTTTTGGATTTTCTTATCCTCAAGATGTTTGCAGATTGGGGTGTTGACTACCTAAAGGTTGATGGCTGCTTTTCAGACCCAAAGGATTCTGACACAGGATACCCCAAATTTACTGCTGCATTAAATGCAACAGGGAGACCAGTGTTGCTATGTTTGAATTGCCCTCATATCAAGAAAAGTTTCACATTAAGGTATGGCTCGCATTAAATGCAACATAAAGTGAATAGTGCAGAGGACTCCCCTAATTAACTTCTTGAATAACAATGTGTGGCACCAAAAAAATACAGTTTTAAATATAACTTATTCTCTCCAGATCCCCATAGCCAAGACAAAACTTGGTCCCAGTCAATTAACTTTATGATATTAAGAAAAAATAAAGTCATATTTTTTCTTAATATGAAACATGTCTAAATATATTTCCTCCTGTACAGCTTTGTTCATAACATAGATCCAAGTTAGTTTTAGTAAGTGAGCTCTTTACTTTAAAACCCTTCACAAATTGACACAATTAAAAATTCTTTATTTCACACAAGCTTCTGTTCATTACAATTCATGTCATCTTCATTAAGCAAACCTTCCTCACTTTAGTGTGGAAAGCTCAAGTTTTGGCAAGTAACTATGATTATTTTTTTAAGGATAATTATGTTATTCATATGTTAATAACAGATCTAGAGAGAACTGTGCACAACTTGCATGCTTAGGGGAGGACCACCAACATTAGAATTCTTTTTCTTGCAGAATTTTTTTTTCAACTGTATGCTGTGCACACAAATTTTGTTCTTTCTACTATGGTTGCAGTAATTTTTTTTCAAAATCTTCCAATCCCCCTCCCCTCAAAAGTAACATAGTCATCCCCTGACACATGTTTCACACAACTCACAAGCTTGCACGAACAGATCATTTTCGTATTTGTACTTGCAACTTAGCTGCTTTCTACAATGGCAATGGACTCAAGTTGTACAGTCTTAACCTGACTATTAAGTTAAATATTCCAAAATGCCAATGCAGTTTTACACTACTTACAACTGGTGTGTAATGTTGGAGGTGTGACTTCTTGCTCTCTCTCTCTCTCACTAGTATTTTTGAATATGTCACCACATAACAAGACTGTCTAAAACGTCATTTCACTCTGTCAGCAGAAACTAGGAATTCCAAACTGGTTCATCTTTCCATTTCTAAATGGTACTAAATGACCCTAATTATGTAAGCTCCTCAAACCCATTTTTAATATCCGATAACTGTTACTTCTTGTTATGAGCACGTTATGAAGAGAGAGTTTCCGTAATGATAAATGAAACCTATTTCCTGTTGGGTTGTAGGGTTATGATTTTAAAATAAGTAAAAAAATATGTGAGATTTTAATACATATTTTTTTGCACAATTAAATATGCCCCAGTGCGGAAATTTTACCAAAGGTTCTACTGAATATTCTATGCAAATTTAGCAAACAATATGCATTTATGATCATATATATGATATGCGCATGCTACTCCAAGTCCAACTCAAAAATTTGCCACCTATAATAAACAATAACTGTATACAACAGATTTAACAAGAACATGTAAAAAATAATTCTTAATCACCTACTTGGAGGTGTCAAAGCCAGTCCATTGTTCAAGGAAGCGACGTATTTGATTCCAATTAAAAATAACAAAAAATGATTGCACGCCATGTTTGTTGTTCAGACTACAAAAAAGCTGCACGTGGGGAGGGAGACGAACAGACTTTGTCCGTGACGTCATGTACAGAGTAAAATCAACATGCACGATTTGAATACATAGAGCGTTGAATATAACTGAAACACCTGGACTGTTAAGGAGAGTCGATTTTACATTGATGAAGAATTGATGTAGAAGCAACGGGACGTCAAAATATAATGTGAACGAATTGTATTTAAATTATCGCAGTTCCATTTTGGGAAAATGCTTCGTTTTGTTGCTCATGAAATACTTCGTCATGATGTATTACACTGACAAATTCAAACATCACTCTCGTTGCGAAGTTACGTGTCCGAGGAAGCACTTTGACCCATGGAGACCTCAAACAGAAGTTCTTCGTTTAAAGCAGTAGCTTTTATAACAAGAAAATTTACAATATCCGGGTGAATTATTGTTTCCAAGGAATGAAAGTCTAGTAAAAACTGGGTTAGGTCCCTATAAACAACCATGCAAACTGAGAGGGAACAGTCAAACATTCGGATGTTTGAATTCTACAAGTGCTCCTCGAATTTCGGGATTTCTTTTAACAACAAACTAAGTGGAAATCAGACCAAAACAAGGACTTTCCTTGGAAACATCCGAATTGTCGAAATAACATCAGGAAGCCCTGCAGAAATTGATGGACGGCTTCAGGTTGGAGATAAGGTAGTGGAAATAAATGGCCACGATTTGAGAAAAGCAAGCATCGAGCGTGCTAAGTAAGTTGTGCATCATTATTTTAAAGTATTCTTCTTTAGTTTGAATTATAACATAAAACAATTTGCGCTCGTTAACCTATATAGTTAAAAGTTTTAAATTGTGTCTTGAGTACCCATGACGTATCGTTTACGGTTTTGGAGTGTTTTTTAATTAGCCGAATTATCAGCTAGCATTTTTAAATTTTTGCTATTTTAAAATAATAATTATGAATATGTGATGTTACAAACGAAAAATTTAACTGGGTGATAAAATATTGTTGTATTATTGACTTGTTAGAATATTCTTACTTTCTTCGTTTTTCATTTGAGTATGTTTTAAATTTTAGTTATACTTTCACTGAATAAAACAGACGAGAAGCTCTACATGAATAGTTCAATTGATATTACGCTTCGAGTAAAATGCAATTAATGTCAATTCCGCTTGCACATCAAACTACAAATTCACACCTTCACTAGAGACAAAAATTATTTTAATGTAACGAGAGAGTTTGCTGTTTTAAATAGCGCTGTTTAATTTGTATCTGACAGGTTTTGGTTTGTTTTCGTGTAAACCAGCTGGTTTCTTTAGCGATGAATTAATGATACCGAGATAAAAATGATTCCAAATCAGATCTCAATCAGTAATGGACAATACTAATGTCAAAAGAAATACATTTTGAACAAAGATTATTAGCTTTATTCAAAGATTCTTCATTAACCAACGTAATGTGTTAATTTTTTACCATTGAATATCTCTTTTCATAAATGTTAACAAACAAAAATTGGCTTTTAAAAGTTTCGATTGTTCTAAAACTTCCATTTGCCTTTGGCATTCGAAAAATTTGCATTTATTTTTGAATTCACTGCATATTTGTTACGCATTGTTTTTTTAGAGGTGTGCAAATTGTTTGGTTCTGAAAATTTGTATGTGAATATATAGTTTTTTCACATTAGCAAATAACAAGCATATTATTTCATTATGTTTAAATTTTAGTGTTTCATAAAAAAATTCTCGTCTCTTTGCAAACTACATGTACAATGCATAGTATTCCAATATTAATCTAACTATGCAGTTTTGTGAAGTTGTTTTGGTGCATATGTGGTGTTTACTATTTGAACTTTTAGAGAATTTGGTTGTTACACAGTACATTTTGCAAGTGAAAAGTTAGCCTCTAATACCGGCTTATCATATTCAGTGCATTAAAAAGATGTTTCCCCATGGCCCATACAGCCAAAACATCCCAAATTTGAATCCAGATTGCTTTGAGGTTGGGAAATTATTTTGTTTTACTTTTCCCTCTAAAGCTGAGTAAAATTAGTTGCAGCTTTGCTGGGACAAGTGATCGATGGTGGCATTGTTAGGGTAGATGGTAAGATATCTGTCTTCCCATCACAAGATTCAGAGTTCAATCTATTGCTCTGCCCATATTTGTACATTTATATTATAGACAAAAACTTTTGTGATTTATACAACCTGTTCTATCCTGCAATGGATTAAGAATCCTGTACATTGCACTTGAGGGATACTATTATAGTGGTGACTTGATGGGCCATAGCTTCATAGAGGATTTAGTTTTGTTGAGACAAGCATTTACGGTGGAAGCAGAGGAAGGGGGATCACTGGCCAACCCATTATTTTTTTTAAGTGGCTGTTTTCTACTGTATATATAGTACTGTACATAGATAGATGTTTTCATATAATAGGGTAAACCCAATAAGAAGTGTCCCCCTGAGATTTTCATCTTCCTCCACCCCTGACCAACCAGAACCAGATTATAGAGAAAGCTAAACTCTTATTCACTTTTAAAACATAGAAACAGGTGTTCTAAATAGCTAACATAATTCTAAACTAAAACACTTAAATTTCTAATGCCTATGTATTATTGTTTGAGGCAACCATATATAATTTTATTATAATTAATTTTTCTGACTTGTTATTGCCAAAGGCTTCAACTTTGCTGTCAAAACTTTGCTAAATGATAGCTTCATATTGTATATGTCTTGTAAAAGCTAGTCCTATGCTGTTAGAAGAGCTTTATTTGCTAAATGTATAAACTAAATACGTCTCTTAATATTGTAGTAGTACTATTTGGAATGCAACACAGTATACAAGAAAAGAAAAATGAAAATGATGTGAAATTGTTTTGGTTTCGTTTAAGTCTTAACCTTAAAAACATAGAATATTAAACATATGTATCAATGTCCTGTAGTTACCATCATGATAATAATGATCACTCAGTTTACCATCATGATAGATTTTGAACAGCCATAAGGATAAATAAAAATTGTACATAAATTATGATATTGAATTGTACAGCTGAGTATGTTGGTTATTGTCAATTCTCTATTTCAATTATATTCAACTTGATAGTTTTGTGGGTGTTAATTAGATGTGAATCTAATTAGCAGTAAATCAATTAAGCCCATGAGGTATGTACATGGTCAGCTAGTTGACAGTCATGTAATTAAAGTTTTAATTAGCTTAATATATTAGCTATCATTTTACGTTTCACTCAGGATAATAAAGTGTACATGTAAGTTTGACAATGAAGAGAGATCACAAGCATTTGACCCTTACCTTGGCACTAGAACCAAACTGGTCAGATTCAAGTCTAGGCCAACAATGAAACTCCAGTTCAGGATTTAAATCTGGATCATAGTGGGAGTACATAATTAATGATAACAATATTCAACTCTAAAGCTTTTTGCCAAAAATGAGATTGCTTCCCAAGTGCTCTTCCAGATTAATAAGTTATCATTATTTTTAGTTAAATTTGATTCTCGTAAAATTGTATATGATTGAAGGTGGTATCTGGGAAGTGCCCTGCGCAATGGAAAATTAAAGATTGGGATAATAAGAGAGGACAACTGCAACAGCCTGACCAGCAGCAGTAAAGTCAATGGTCTTGATGTTGTAAATGGTGGGCTAGATCAGAACAATACCACAGTATCAACGGAAAAGGTAATGTTATGAAAATTGTACAATGTGACATGATTTTCTGGGGAAGCATTGCTCTGAAAAGCCCTTGCTTTGTATGAGGTAGCTCCTCAAAAATGCTCTGTGGACCACGATGCAGTGACCATTATTAGATATAGAACTGAGCATATTAAACAACTAGCCTTTGACTGGCTTGTTATTACTGCCCTCTACACTGTACTGGCGAGTCCCAAAAAGGACAAAACAGCTGTCTTCGGTTGAAGTTGCTGGCTTAGTCTGAGCTCTTGCTCATATTGGTTCACTAACAAATTAATTTCAACATAGTATTCCAGTCATTTATTTTGTTTTACTCATGTTTCACACATGTTGTGGCTGGTTGATCTTCTTAGATCCTACGTGATGTGGCATTTTGTTCACAGTATTCATCATTTGCAGACTATATTTTGTAGACTGAATTAAGTGTTGAACATAAATAATCTGATCTTTGATTGGTTTTTATGGCTCCTGCCTTGACCAGTCAAGCAGAGCTATAATGGCATTGAGTCTTGTAAGAGTAAGAGTGAGTCATACACAGGAAGCTTAGACACGTTTTTCTGCATTTTGAGAAAGATGGTATTATTTGGTATTAGCATTTAAAATTGAACTGTTTAAGCTATACAACTATATCCATTTTTACAAATAAATGAGGATATTGGACATTTTCATGAGAGGCAAGTAATAAATAATCTGTGCACTCTTTGTTACATGAAAATGCAGTCAATTTATTTTACTTAAACACAATTAATTAAAAGCATTCAAAGTTCATCTCATTGAACAAAATGCAATTTCACCAAAGCAAATGATTTTTTTGAGCTTGTTTACAGGAGCAATAATTTATTATGTGCTGTTTGAGTGTTTTTTGTTATTAAATTTAGGAAGTGTGACACATGCAACCCTTTCTAATCCAATGTTCCACAAATTGATAGACATTTCACAATATTCCTTCATAATTTCAGAGAGCAATTGTGAAAAAACTTCATATCCTAAAAGATGCTCGAGGTTTGGGGATCCATGTTGCGATCAGAGAAGATCCTCAGTCAAAGTCAAATGGAGTCTTTGTTGCTGGTATTGACATCGGAGGAGCTGCATCAAGGTGGGGTTAATGACAGTTTCAACTTGCTGCAAATGGTTAGAGTTTTGTGCCTTCTCAGATAAAGATGTTAAACTGTAGGCCCTCAGAGACTTCAGTGTTTATGTGTGTGTGTCAATCATGTGAAAGGTCTCCGTTCATCTTAGAGTGGTAAAGATGGTGTCCCTAAAGTAGGCCTTTGGTCAGTTAGAAATGACTTGACACCTAAATAAAGTCATCGTCATCATCAAGTCAAAAAATATGAAGAATGATGATATTTAAGCTCAGAATCATCTGAAATGATAACCAGGAAGTTGGGATTTTATCAAAAATTGGATTGAATAAAAAGTTGAAAAGTTTATTATTTTCCCTGATTTGGAAATTTAATCTAAATACTAAAGGGATCCAATAATTTTAATCTATCTTATGAAATTAAACTTTAAAGAAGTCCTTAACATAATTATTTTTACAGTAAAGCAAGCTTTTAATCCCAAGTGGGATCTTGTTCATGTATTAATTACTGAATTCACATGTTTCTAGTATAAAAGACCTGAAATATGTGAAGTGGTAATAATTGAAAAAAAAATCCCTTTTAGGATCAAAAACTTGCTTTCCTGTAAGAAAAATTGTATTGAGGACTTCTTTAAAGGTTACTTTCATTAGATATTCTACACTAGTATAGATACATTTTCATGAAAATAAAGCTAAAATAAAATTTTTCTTTACCTTGGGTCATATCAACGCCTTTTTTTAGTTATTTTTTGTATATAGCTTATCCAGAGCAATTTTTATTTCTCATATTCAAAATCTAAATTTCCTGCACATAATTTAATTATATTGATCGTCACATATTATGAATGCAGTTCTTGTTTCCTCTCTTGATAGTTTCAATACAGTACCAGTGAACCAGTGAGCTCTGGGTCTCACGTGTTTCTCTCTTCCCTTAAACAACTCAACAAGTGGTTGTAGAAGCAGCAAGATCCTATACTGGTCACTACCAGCGTGACCTCAGTGATGCCCATATTTAGTAGCATAGATTGTGTTTTACTAGCGCATGTGGGTGCAATCAATGTTTGTGTTCTTATCGTAGCTTACGCTGTCATCAACGTCGCCTGATATTTGAACACGGTATCCTGATTATTCCATTCTGATTTATACTTCAACTATTAAAGACGTTTTCCTATATTGTGTGTTAATTATTTTATCGACATTTAAAACGAACATTTTAAATGAAACATTGTAATGATGAAAAAAAATGAATAGATAATGAGATAGGTAAACTGACATATGCCACACCTGGCTTTTGTAGAGATGGACGTTTGAAGGAAGGTGACGAGTTGCTTTGGATCAATGGCCATAGTCTGATTGGGGTTACCCAACAGCAAGCAGTGGACCTGTTAAGGGCTTCAACAAGGCTTGTTCAGTTGGTCATTTCTACTAAGGTAATTTCCTTAGAAATAATCCTACAGTACAATTTGGGCTATTGGTTATTGTTCATAATTAGTAGTTCTAGATAAGAAAAGCCTAATTTAATATGCATATCCAGATCAGCTGGGCCAAGTCGTTCAAAATCCATTAGCACTAACCTAGTGTTATTTTTTTAACTCATATTCTTTTTTCCAACCTTACAGGGACGGATTTGAGCTGAAATTTGGGGATTAACAAGTTTTTAACTTGGAAAATCAAAATAGTATTTTGAAAATTTTTGTCGTTTACCTTTTCTTAGAGAAAAAATTGCTGCTTGAATTGTTGGCTGCATAACTCGGGGTTAAAGTTAACCAGCCTTTGAACAACTCAGCACTAAGTCAATGATTTGGTGACATATACTTGGTTGTGCTATCTTTAAACATGATTTGACAGACATGCGTTCATCAATTTTTTTCTAGCTTTTGTTTTCAAAAGAAAATGGTGAAGCCGCATTTCAACCAATGACATATACTTGCTAGTCGTTATTAACTTGTGGAACTTTAGCTCAAGAGCTGTTGTAGTGGATCTTTACTGAGGGAATAAAACAGCATCCCGCGTGTTTCTAGACAATAATATAAAACGCTATGACGTAGGAGAACACGAGAAAAGTGTTGAGAGAAAACGAGACAAAGCCGAGTTTTTTCTTTGCTTATCGAGTGTTCTACACATCATAGCGTTTTATATTATTGCCTAGAAACACAAGCGATGCTGTTGTATTCATTTTAGAAAATAACTTCACTTCCATCCTTCTGAAAAACTTCTCTTGAGTTGTATGACGTCACTCCGTGATTTATGTTGAGTGATATAAAATAGATTTGTAGTCAATCAGAGCGCATGTTATTTTAGGATTATTTTCTAATAGTAAACAAAATAATATTCGAAACTCAATCGTCGCAGGATCGTCAAAAGGTTTTTTTCTCAAAAGGATCCTTGAGTGTTCGGCTCAGGTTGGGAAACATGCATCGCTCTTTTAATTCATTAAACCACGACTCGCGTAAATATTTTTAAAACATGCAGTATTTTTGCTTTTTTTTTATTAATGCATTATTTTTTTGCTGCTTAATCAAGATTTGTGAGCACATGTAAACTCTGGACCTTGAAATATAGGAGATGAAATCTACCTACTGCAGAACATCTGAGACACAAATCCTAATCTTGTTTTACATCAACATTAACGTTAATGCGCGTTAACAAGTAAAGGGAGTTCCATGGTTCATATATATTTTCTCCACACGGGCTTAAAATGATATTGGTTGCCTTTAATTTTTTAAAGAAAATTTGTTTTATATCAGGCCGAACATTGTAAAATTAATAATATGATACAATGCCTGTAAATTAAAGATATAAGCATATGGATTGGCGCTGCGGTTTTATGGATGTCAAAAAATATGTGAAAGCCTAAAGACGGAAAGAGAATGATATTACTCATAAAAAGCATGTGGCTGATTTCTTTGCTTATTAAGAAACCTTCAAAAGCTTTCAAGTTTATCATTTTGTATTATTTTTTAAAGGATGATGGCTCAAGGAGCGCTGTGGATCCTCTAAAGAGGAATTCCTTGTCAAAATCACTTGATAGCTTTTTAGACGTCGTGGAACAGGCTCAAGACAAGAACAACAACAAGAACAAATCAGCTGATAAAATGCTAGCACATTGTAAAAGAACTGCTGAATCACGCAATACAAAACCTGGGAAAACCACTGACAGAAAAGAAACTTCAAATCTGCATGCAGGCTATGCAAACACAGATGATAAGTTTTCTTTAAAACTAACAGATGAGCCAGCTAATCGTGTGCCTGTTGTCAAATCCCCTATAATGACTACATCTTCCAATGAAAAGCGACAGGTACAAGAGTGTTTAAAGGAGGAAAGAATGGAAAATTACCACTTTGCCAAATCGGAAGAAAGTCCAGATAGTGAACCAGCATTATTAGAAGACAAGCCCCTTACTTTAGAGGTACCAATTGACTTTGGTTTGGTAAAACATCCAGGCCTTAAGACTTTAAGGGAGACAAACAACTCGTCCTCGACAGTTTCTATGGCAACAGTAGCAACTGGAAGGATCCTACCTCCGTCCATACCAAGCAATGCCGAGATATCGAACCCTCCGTCAGGAAGATATATAACTCAAAGGGCTGTTTCCGTAGCAACTGTTGGCAAGGCAACACCAGTTGTTGCTGTGGGTGCAAACAATAGGGATTCACCGCAGGCCTCCAGAAAAGTAATTGTAAAGACGTCAGATGATGAAAGTTCCAAAGAGAGACTTCTTACGATCGTGCTGGCCAAGGGAGTCGGTGGTAAAGGACTTGGGTTTACAATCGTGGGTGGAAAAGGATCAATAAGGGGAGATATGGGAATATTTGTGAAGAACATTTTACAAGACGGAGCTGCAGCAGCTGATGGACGGCTAAAAATTGGTATTTATAAAATCTTTACTTTTTCGTTTAAAATGTTTGTTGTAGCTGTTTAGGACAAAAACTAGGGTTCGTTTCATTCGCTTCATTTCTTGAACTATTGAAGGCCACATTGTCTTAATCTGGTAGTAAAAAACACTTCCCGATTGTTAGCTCGCTTCTTAGTTTATTTATTTGTCTGTTTTTTATTTCTTTTTCTACTCTTGCTTTGCACTCCAACGAAGGACTATCGTCCAAAACTTCGAGGTTTTTCTTTCTTCTTCAACAATGTCTTTCTTAAAATAATATTTTCTACAACTGTTTCTTTACTAAAAGATTACATCCAGATTTAAGAGCAGGCATGTAGCACAGTTGGTAAGTGCGCTGCCTTCTGTGCTGGAGTTCCCCAGTTCGATTCTCAGTGACTCCAACGTCTGCTCCGACTTTTCTCTGATCTGTGTAGCTGTAGCTTTAAATACCCGTAAAATGGAGCACTGACAGAGGGAGGGGGTAAA
>JANCMA020013070.1:0-17411 GCA_024336925.2 Zoanthus solanderi
TTATATGCGGCACAGCCGGAATCCAAGAACCATGCACTGTCAAAAAGAAATTTCAAATTGGAAGGAATACCAGCCGTGAAGTTTCCAGTCTGTGGAAGGCACTGCATGGATGCGTTTGATACGAAGAATAACAACCCGGGTGAGTCTCTTTGAGGTTGAAAGGTAAAGAAAAAAAAATTGAAAATCCACAAAACGATAGGAAAAAAAAATGATTAGTATATATTTTGGGATATATTTTGATAGCGTCGTTCTGACATAATTTAGAGTTGTATGATGAAATTGGGCCTGTATTTTGAGAAACGACGCGCAAATGTTGAATAGAAATTAATTATGGAACTGAATTTGTTGAATTTTAAATAATGAAAAGACGTGTTTAACAATAAAGATAATAATAAGCAATAAGAGTAAAGAAATTTGACGACGTTTGCAATTGTTGAAGTAAAAGAAATGAAGAAACGTAAATTTATTAAAGTATATTAAAGAGCCTTGGTGTCAGGCAGTTGAATAAAGTACATATATGTTGTCAAATCGAAAATGAATTATGTGATAAATTTGAGTCGGCTCTGTATGATGAATTTAAAGTACGCTGAAGTGAAATGAAAAGAAGTTGATAAAAGAAAAATTTAAATTGGCGTCCCAAGTTTGTTGTCATAGAGTAAAAAGAAAATTTAATCAATACAAAAAAAATTTGCGTTAACTTGCCTGCATTTCAAACTCTTAGGGGGACTTGGGTTAGGGTTAGGGTTAGGTTGGAAGTTGGAAGCAGTGTGTGTATGTTAAGCCAAGATCAATGACGGAAAGTATTATGGACTTGACATTTATTTCTTAGTTACCGGAGGTGTCGTTAATGTATTATTTATTTGCCACGTTGAGTGAATTTAATATGTAATTTAAATTTCTGTATGTAAGGCGCGGATTTACCTTATCAAAAACAGCAAATGATACTTCTGACTTATAAACCATCTTTATAAAAAAAGCCAACGTAAAAGTTTTTTAGAGTTTTGATTCCGATATCAACATGATTATTTCAATTGGGTGCTTGATTAAAAGTCTGTATAATACAGAGAAAAATACGATGGGAGACGAAATTTCCTTAAAAGTATAGCGGCGATTCCAGATTAATTTTACCGATTTTTTACAAAAAATTTAAATAAAAAAAATTAAATAAATACACTTTGTTGAACGTCATGCAAATGGAATTATTGCCTCTTTGGTACCGGTGACTCAGGTTTAAACCCAATAGACAACACGTACAGATCACGATTAGGCATCCGAACTGGAATGAAAAAGAAGTTGCCTCTCTTTCTGACTGGAGTGACCATAATATAACTCCGGTTCAAAAGCGACCTTGGCTTAAGTCTACAAAGGACGACTTTGTTATCTAATAAGCAAGTAACAGCAAGTTAGTTAAGACATTAAACAAAAAGAAATTCTTATGCTTTTTACTGAAAAGTTGCACAGTGATTCAACATCCCTTTCGAGCCACTTAGTAACAGTCTAGTACCTGCTTGTGATTAAAGTTTTCTTTTGTTATTGTTAAATCCATCAACAGGAAGTTCAACAAATTTTTAGTATCCTCAAGGTCATCATATCTCTACTCTTTATTGAGCACAGCCCTAAAATCGTCAGTATTTAGATTTGTTTTTTTAGGATATACATCATGACAGAATAATAATTTTTTTGTTCAATGCCTCATCAATATTTTCCGAGTCAAGTGGAAGGAGTATCTTTTCCCTTTTTGTTTGAGAACAAGAAGCCATCACTACTAGCACCCTCAGGTGTGTCTATCTGTCGCTGGTGTAAAACCGATGTAGATATTTCAAGTTGGCTATGATGCTGAAGTAACTGCGACTTCTTGGTTGCCTGTATGCGACGAACCTCTTCATCGATTAACCGGAACTGCCAGGGCCAGCGCACATTATACAAAAACTGCCGCATGTCAAAACGGTTATCATCGGGTGAGTAACTCTCGGCATGGCAAGATGGAGTGAGTGTGGTCATCTTGTGCCGATTGATGGAGTACAAACGGAAAAAATGCTTCACTTTTTCTGCTATATCGACGGGCGAGTATCTTTCCCTCCACAAGTGAATCAGTTTGCAGAACATGCTGTACGGACCACATTGCTGGATCTTTCGCAGCCGTCCAAATGTGGAGAGTTCTTCGTAAGTCATCCTCATATCATCCTGTTACATAATTACACAATATGTAAGTCATCCCCATATCATCTTATTACATGATATTATACCATATGTTAAATGCTATTGTAAAATATAAGCGAATTGTCACATAAGTAAGACTTTTTGAGAAACCGCGGGCACTATGGGTCTCATATTTCCAGAGGTACTTTAGAAAAAAGATCCTACAGCGATCAGAGCTTCAGTGTTTGTAGCTTTATTAAACAACTGTTTTCTTAAAAACATACCGCTGGGGATGTAGTCGAGTAGAACTTGCAAGGCAACAACAAAACAACGCACGATACGCTAGAGCGCGCGATAAGTACATACGATGCGTAGCAAACCGCAAAACTTACAACACGCCATACGTAACAACACTCCGATACGTTAAAACGCGCGATACTTTACAATGCGCGATAAGTAACAACATGGAATACGTAATAATACGTGATACGTTATAATAATGGAAGCAGGATAGACACAATTTTCAAGATACAAGACTAATATCAATATAGACGTACATACAAATATTAATACACGAGTCCAATACTAAACAAATTGTTAAGACGAGAATCTGGGATGCCTGTGCTGAAAATGAGACAGATGAGGCACGTGCTGTCGGATGGCGCGCTTTTGAGGACAAAACTATAATTTTTCGTGTGTCTTGGGATAATTTTGTAAAATTATTTTGTTCGTTATCGAAATGAGAGGTTTGAAATTTTTAGAGCTTTCGTCGTAACAATTGACGACCCTTCCAGGACTTGTGGAGTAAATTTCGTGGTTTGTGGGGGAATTGGTTCACCTTTCGTGAACAATTGATATCGTTTTGGAGTATTACTATTGCTTGCACGTTTGGCTGGATTTTTTACCGACATTTGAAGGTAAATCAACTTTGTATCGTCATTATTAGTAGCAGCTTTTGCAATAACTTAGAGCCGTTGGATTTAAGTTTGGTAATTTTTTCGAGCGTTTCTCAACGTACTGTGTGGAACTGTTCGACATTTGAATTCAAGTTATTATCGTGCCCGATTTGTGGAGAATTTTGCCGCACTCTGCTACAACGTGAATAAAATCTATTTATGCATAAAGTCATTTTCTTGATTAAAAAGTTCAGGAGTTTCAAAGATTTTGGTTACCAGATAACTTCTGCCTTGTTTATCGTGTGGATTACTGTTTGGTTGTATGGCATCGTTTTTAAACTTATGTGGATTTACAAGATGTTTTTTGGAAAAGTATTAGGCTGCATTTAAGTAAACAAGACTGTTATTTTTGTGATAAACATATGACAGCTGTTGCCAATGAGTGATACAGACAGTAAAGTTTAAAATAGGGAACTGACTATGGACCACGAGGCAAATATTCTAGAACTAAAGAGAGAAAAGCGTGTACAAAAAACTACAGTAACAAAAACAAAACATTGCGCTCAAAAATCTGATTTTAATACAGACCAGATAAACTTAGAAACTTTACAACTATGGGATTTATTAGAGGAAAGTTTACTGATAATGGACGATCTTACAACATTTTTTATAAAAATAAGAGATTAAGATAGAAAGCTGATGAGTATAAAAGGAAGCAGAGCATTTTGAAAAAGTTCTTAACGTTATAGAGGCAGCTGAAAGTGTGATAAGGGCTTCACTGGTAACAACTCAACCAACGTTCACTGGTGCCACAGTAGTATGCGAATCACCAGGTACTGGCTCAACCACTCAGTCAAAAGAAGCAGCAGTTACAGGTGAAAAATCAACAAATCACGAGATGAACAGGTGGTGCAGCGATTGAAACCTCTAAGGGTACTTTAATTTGAAGGTGACAAAGCCAAATTTGAAGACTGTTGGGGACTGTTTACTAGTTTAGTGGATGCTGGTGAAGAGCCGGTGAATGGCTAGACTGCGTCAAAGCTTAAAAGGAGAAGCCTTGGAGTCTCAGAAGCTGTGTATAATGAACCAAAAGAAATTCTCCAATCCAAATTCGGTGGTAGGAAACGACAGCTGCAATCATATTTAGACCAACTGGAAAATATGAACCCCCTGAAAAATAGTGATGTTCAAGGTTTTGAGAAATTTGCTGATCTTGTCAGGATAGCATGGTATAGATGCAGGTATAGATAGCGTGGTATAGATGCAGGCTGAAGGTCATGATGGGGAGCTGGGTGAAAGCACATTGCATAGTTTATTGGTTAAAAAGCTGGCTGACAAACAGGTGGAAAGTTGTAGTAGATGGTTGATGGAACAAAAGTGTGAAAGGTCAGTATTGACTTTGAGGGATTGGTTAAAGGAAGAAGTTAAGATAAGGGTAGAGGCTGTTGAGATGTCGCATGGTATAGATCTGAAAACAATCGAAGGCAGTGGAGCAAAGTCGAAAATTGTTAAGGGAGGAAGGTCTCGGGCTTTGTTTACAAGTGATAAGGGTCAATTGGCTGTTAGATCTAGACCACCTTGTGCATGTTGTTCTGGAAACCATGGAATTTGAAGTTGTTGGAAGTTTCAGGGTATTAGTGTAAAGGATAGATGGGTTTTTGCAAAAGAAAACCATTTGTGTTTACGATGTTTGGGTAGTGGCCGTCAGGGGAGTTCGTGCCCACGTTCTAAAGTTTGCAATGTGAATGGGTGCAAAAAGAACCATCGTCAATTGTTGCACGAACTTACACAACAGAAAGATTCAAAGAGCAAGAGCCCTGTTTTACCATGGGAGGGGGAAACGCCTCGGTCACATACAACCTGCAAGAACCAGTTCTTAACAAAAGAAGTACTCTCACTCCGCACCATACAAGTGTGGTTAAAAGCAAAAGGCCGAAAGTTAAAGGTAAATGCCCTCCTTGACAATGGATCAAATGAAACGTTCTTAAATGAAGAAGTTGTTGGTGTGCTTGGGCTTAGAGAATCTTATGAAACAATGAAAGTGCATGTGCTAAACAACGAGGTTAAAACATTTCAATCTATACCAGTTAGTTTAGAAATTGAGAGTGTTAATGGGCAGTACAGTAAAGAGATCAAAGCAAAATCGTGCCCTCATAAAGTTACTGGTAACTACAAAGTGGAGGATTGGAGTGAAAGTAAAAACAACTGGCCACACCTTAAAGGATCTGACTTCCTTAAGCCAGCTAGAGAAGGCTTAGCTGACCTGTTGATTGGTATTGACAATGTTGATTCCACTATTCTTATGCTGATATACGTGGAAAGAGCTATAAGGAACCAATCGCTCGGCAAGGTCCTCTACGATGGAGTTGCGTGGGGCCAGCAGAAGACAAAGTATACCAAACGACAAGAACCCACATCACCAGATATTTCCTTTGTGCTAGTAAAAGAAAATTTCCCTTAAATATGTCGGCCAAAGAAAGCTGTTGCATTACTGACCAAACTTTGAAAAAGTTTTGGGAGATAGAAAGATGCGGAACTGAAGCTCAGGAGGTGATGGTGTACAATGAGGAGGAAAATGCTGCTCTAAGGAAAATGGAAGAGTCAATCTCGTATGATGCCAAGAAACAAAGATACAAAATAGGAATCCCATGGAAAAATGGCCAACCACACTTGCCTGATAACTATCAGATGGCAGTTACTCGCTTGTTTAATACAGAAAAGAAATTAATTAAAAATGAACATGTAGGAAATGAGTACCAAGAAAACATAGAGTCATACCTCAAAAAAGGTTATTTACGAAAAATTGAACCCAATGAAGAGTTTCCCTCGTCGGCTTGGTATTTGCCGCATTTTCCGGTCCACCACTAAAGTTCGTATAGTGTTTGACTGTTCTGCCAAATATGAAGGAGTGTCTTTAAATGATGAAATATTTGCAGGCCCTAAGTTGCAGAGAGAGTTATTTGACGTCCTTCTACGCTTCAGGCGCTTCACTCTGACGATGGTTTTGCAGATTCGATGCTTGCAAACTAAAAATTAGGGTTGATGAATATAGACGGAAGTTTGTGACTCTAATAGAAACAGGTAAGAAAAAGTTTGCAGAATTCCAGCTCTCAGATAATGGTAAAGTAAAAAAGAATGAACATGGCACTAAACTATCAAAAACGTTGTTAAAATATGTCGGTCCTACCGCTGATGAAATGGTCGGGGATTTAGAGACTTGGGATGGAAGGCTCGCTGAACAAGAGAGACAGCAGGAGGCTGCGGTTAGAAACGCTGATGAAAATCAAAGGCCAACCGCTGAATGTAACCTTCAACAAACAAGAGATGCGAGAGCAGCGATTCAAACTCAGATTGAAAACCTTCAAGATAATATGCCTCTCAAAGAAAGGATCAAGATGATCTTCAAAAAGTACGGTTTGACGGCATTTTCTCTATTAACATCTGTAGGCGTTATCATCGGTGCAATTGTATCTAACCTGAAAAACGGATTGGCAACTTTGGGGAGAGGCTTAGGTAATGGTTTGAAAGCTATAGGGAAAAAGCTTGGACAGATACTCCCTGGAATGGTTGGCGCCATAGCGACCTTCATTTTGAGAACTGCGGAGAGGTGATAGGATTTCTGGGTAAGCATGCTTGGCTGTTGATAGTTGCCGTTGTTATGTTTGCTATAGAACAGTTTAAAAAGAAGCGAAGTTAAGATGAAAAGATGACTGTCATAACATTGAACATTAGCGAGCCTAAAACCTCTGTTCACCTCACTCCATCTCTGGATGATGTGAGAGAGATTCAGGTTTTAGACTTTGTTCGCGTCAGAAAACCTTTCGTCAGGCTAATGGAACAACAGAAAGTTTACAACCTTACAAACTCGGCAAAGAGTTTTACACCGAACTTGGAGTACCAGAAATTCTTACAGCCGGCAAACCTTACCCTTTAGTCTGGAACTGTCAAAAATTCTTCGTGTATTGCGACATTGTCGATAAACATGAATCTATGGCAGTACCTCCGGTGGCTCTCTCTCAATCTCAACTCCATCTCATTTACTGGCTGTTGTACCTTCACAGCATTACCCAACCTTATGCATGAAATCACATCAACGTTCCTATCTCAATGACTTCGACCTGTCCATTACCAACATTGACGGAAGCGTTCCAACCGTTGGCATGAACTCATTCATAATCACTTTAAAACTAACATGATCTTACATGTTAATAAGATGGAACGTTACAACGAGATATATCCTCAATTGCCTCAAAACAATGCAACACCACAAACAGGTGAGAACTTCAGGATGAAGCAATGTTCAGAGTGGTTGACCTAACTTGAAAGAGAACTTGATACTCGGAAGAATATTCACAAAAAGTACAAGCGTGTGAGGAGTCTCTTTTTGAATGTATCTACCGCAAGTACCTTACCTGTGGCTCTCGTCGCCGGCAGCCCTGGCACCAGAATGACCGGAGTTGGGCTTCCTGTGGCTGTGAGTTTAGGAGCTCTCGGAGGTTTTTGTGCTGTGGTCAGTGTGATAAGTGGCGCTTGGGCGAAGATGATTTCCAAAAATGTCAGCAAGCATGAGATCACTGTATCACTCTGTCGTGCGAAGCTGAACACGATGAAGGACATTGTTTCCAAGGCTCTCAAGAATAACAAGATCAGTCACAAAGAGTTTCTTTTGATCAAGTCTGAGGTTGACAAATATCATGAGATGAAAAAGTCAATCAGGAGAAATATCAAAATGAGAAAACGGAGCCGGTTCAGAATAGACCTACTGCTGAAGACATGAAGAAACTTGAAAAGGAGATTCGTGAGGAGATCATGAAAAAACTTCTCAATCAAGGGGACAACGACGTGCGCTCATAAGTTGTAACTGCTTCACAGTAGTTGTGGGTGCATCAGCTCATGAAGAATCACTGCCTGCATACAACCCTGATTATTGAAAAGTTAACTTCGTCAACTCATTTCTCATCACGGGAAATGAGATTTAAAAGTAAGCTTCTCATTCACCAAAACACAATTAGTGTCTGGAAGAGATTTCAAGAACGGTATCCTAATGCCGACTTGTCTAGATTCACACAAACAGGTGATGCTGTGTATTTCAATTCTAAGGATGGAATGATTCAGATTTTTGATACATCCATGTATAATAAATACTACTTTACTGAGGAGATTAAAAAGGCTTTGGGTCATCCTGCCGAGCTGAATTTTCCATCAATTGATATTTCGAAAGCAATTGATCTTCCTCAGGAGCTGACCTTGAATTCAAAAGCGAAGTTGCCAGTTCCAGCTCTTGGTCACGCAGACAAGCCTCGAACTTTTGATTTCTCCAACCTTGAGATCTTTGTCATACCTACAGATTCCTTCAAGATGAAGTTCTGGGATGTCTTCACTGATACCAAGTTGACTCATCACAATGGCAGAGAATTACGGAGATGGTTGGAGTCGCCAGATATGAACTATTGGCCGCAGCAATTGAACTTTGCTGTCTGGTGTGTGACGACTGGATGTGGTGTTAGTTCAAGATTACTCTTTGAGGATGATGGTGAGTTGAGATTACCGAAACTAGTCAGATCATTTCTCTAGTTTCACGTCTATTTCACAGTCAGAAGAATCTTACACGAGCTTGGTGGTATACAAAATTCAGTGGCATTACCTGGTGATGATGCTTTTGATCAAAAGAAGAATACTTATGACATCCCATCCTATAAAAGACTGTCCAATGAGTTTGGGATTTCTCCGAGTACAGATTTCCGATTCCATCATGGGATGATCCATGGTTTGGGTAATGTGTACATTTACTACTCTAATTTGGGGTATGGTAAGACAGAAGCTTCTTATGCTGGAACTTATAAGTTCAGCGATGAAGGTGGGACAGCTAGTGATGGAAACTGGATTCACTACATCACGAATTCATCTTCTGAAAATCAGTATGAGCATTTCGTGCTTCCTGTATCCTATGGGTTGACAAAAGCTGGGCAAGCTAGGATTAATTAGTCTATCGAAGCTTTCAAATACTGCATTTTAGGTGCACAAGTCAATGTTCGAAGTTCAATACTTGGAAACTCTGGCAGCGTGCAGGAGGTCAGACGTGAGTTCTTAGTGTTCATGGAAGACGCGGTGAAGCAGGCAGACATCAGCAAATCCGTCCAGAGATTTCAACTTGCTGTACAAGAAGCTAAGGTTAAACTGGGCTTGGCTATATCTCCAGGAACATGGTTGATGCCTTCGAGGATGGTTATCAATACTGAATCCACGGTTGGATACAACAACAAGTTGAAATGTGCCACCACTAATATGAAACTAGGAGTGAATTCAGATGTGAATGCTGATGGTACTATGGAGGTTAGCACCAGGCATAATCTTGGAGTAAACAAAGTTAAATTGTCTCATGTTGTCCAAAATTATGCTTCGCACGTCGTCCGAAAAGCTGCTGATAAGATTGAAAGTCTTGATAATCCTAAGATTGAGAAGAACACACACACACAACATGAACTTAATTTGACCTTGGTGATGATAGCTGCAACAGCTACAGCTTGGTTATTGTTTCGTCGAGATGTTTGTGAAATGTATTTGTTACCTGTTGCGGGTAACAAAATGAACTCTTGGATCAGAATAGTAAATAGTTCTCCTTGAATCCACTTATCTAGATTTTTTTTAATATATTTGACGCGACACTCATTACATCTATACTTTCGCTTTTTATCGTGTTCGCATATTCCTCTCACTCGACATTCCTTACAACTATACTTTCGCTTTTCATGTTCGCATAGTTGCGAACCTACACATCTTGGTGGGTAATAGTAAATTGTTTATCCACTTTTCTTTGCTTTGTTAGATCTCAATTCTTTATTCCAGTTTTTTTTTTATTGATGACGTCCCTCTTTTAGTATTAATAGTTGACGTCGTTCTGCTCTTATTCCTAATCTAGCATTGAAGATCATATCATGATATTCATCTTCGACGACCTCGTCACTCATTTCCCAAAGAATGTCTATTGTGAGTGGGTTTGGTATTGGTATTAGCCAAAACTTTAACTCTTTTCGCATTTCACGGAAAAATTCTCTTGTGATTGGGTTTGGTATTAATTCACCTCTTGTTGAGGTGAATTAATTCAATTTAATTAATTCACCTCTTCTTGAGGTGAATTAATTCAATTTAATTCTTAAGTGAGTTAATTCAAGTTAATTCTTCTTAATTCAAGTCTGTTTTAAACCTACTCGCAAAGTTAACCAGTTTCTCCGATCTTATAAAGACACACTCCCCAAGCTTAAAACAGAAGGAATCTATTTGGTGAAATGCGACTGTGGCAAATGCTATGTAAGGCAAACAGGCCGAACGATCGAATGCCGAATTAAAGAACATGAACGGCACACTAGAAATGGACGTTACAATCTCTCCACTATTGCTGAACATGCCTTTAACAATCCAGATCACCAAATCCTTTTTAACAAAGTGGAAGTTTTAGCTAAGACAGAAAAATATATTCCAAGAATTATAAAAGAAGCGGTAGAGATAATTTTTATAGAGATGACTCTTTTAAATTACGTCCAACATGGATCAAGTTATTTAAAGACACTAGAATTTTTTACGCCTGAATTACACCTTTGTTCTTAAAACTAAAATTTCACTTAAAATTTTACTCATTGTTATGCATATCGCTGTACATATAATCTCTTCTTATTCTAATTCTTTTTATTCTGATGAAGGCCACCACAAGTGCAGCCGAAACGTAAAGTTTATAACGTAAAGTTTTTAATTATTTTTTATTTTTTATTCACATGACACGTAAAAGCCTCAAAGATACTATTTTGAAAGCTCTATTGAACAAGCTAATAAAATGTTTCGTTTCATATACACTTTAAGTCAACCACAAGATCACAAGGAAACCATTTCAGTACCGGTTTCTGGAGGGATGTTTTTTTGTACACACTTGCTGTCGTTTTGCTTTCGCAAATTTATTTTGGTTTTGGTTTAAAATGCTTTCAAGTCGTCAAAATTCTGACTTAGGTGAGGATCAGCTCAACGAAATTGACATGTCAGGTTTTTGAAAATTGACTTTTTTGTTTTTGAACAAAATAAAATTTTCTTCAGTTCTTGTCTTGATAAATTCATGTTCTTCAGTTCTTGTCTTGATAGTTCATGTCTATTCAGGTACTTGCATGTGTAAATTCTTACAAAAAATGTTGAATATTTTGGATGATTTTGCCTTGTACAGTGATGATTATGATAATTACATTATTTTAAAGATAAAAACTGAAAAAAAAGAAAAAAATTATGTTAACCACTTAAAATGTTGATTTTCACATTAATTTAAGTCTCATACTAAACTAAGCTGACTTCTGCTACTTACAATGAAAGAGAAAACTGACATGAACTCTGTCAGAGACTTAAGTTGATTCCAACATGCTTTATCATAATGGTAGTAATCACCTTGACATGTGCATACTCAGTGACTATTTTTTGCCATATAAAATAACAAAAAATCTTAATACTTTTAACACCGCCATGGTACTCAACCCTTAAAAAATCTTAATTCTTTTAACACAGCCATGCTACACAACCCTTCATTTTAACAAATCTTTAGTACAACAAATAAAACGAACCTCCTCCAAGCTGAAAAGAATTCCACCAATAGGGGCTCCAAAAGCCACTGATACACCAGCAGCTGCTGCCGCTGAGAGGACCTATAATTAGTACAGAAAAGAACAAAACCATAATTCAATTGAGAGTAACTTGTGTTCTCAAGTAAATACATTAGAATTTGATAGCATGCAATATAGTTATCATTAGACAAGTTTATAAGCTAAACCTGTTTATGAACCTAGTGGTTCATAGAGCCATTCTGCTAGATTCTGTGTTTCTGCATTGCATTTGGTGAATGAGAGAATGCTGAATGCAGAATGCAACTGCAGTATACTACTGTCAGCAGAAAAACTTACATAGCAGACTTTTCTACAATAATGACCATAATAACTTTCCATCTGAGCACTTTGAGTAATTTCAGGGTTTAAAGTTCTGTGTTTTTGAATAAAAATTTCTAAGTAAATGTAACTGTAATCATTTTCAAACTTATAATTATTGCTTAAATAATTAATTTTAAACATTAAATAATTGTTAAAAGGACCCTGTAAAACATAAAATGTAGGAATGAGAATAGCATACTTAAGACAGCGATGGAGCTGAAGGTGGAAGGTAGAAGGCCAGTAGGTAGGCCAAAGAAGACCTGGAGTAAGGTGGTAGAAAAAGACATGAGGAAGTTGAACATCAAGGAAGATATGTAGCAGAGGATAATCATCAGTGGAGGCAACTCATATCATATGTCCAACCCCGGGGAGTGTTAAACTAGGAACGCTAAATGAAGATGATGATGATGAAAAGGACCACATAAAAAATTGGCCTTTATGCCAATAACTAAAAACTTTGTACTTTTAATCCTAACAAATTTATAGTGTAAAAATCACCTCTCGTTTCTTGGCTTCATTCTTGTTATATTTACTAAAAATATATGAGAAAAAGTTTCCACAGCAGCATGCAACATGAACTAGTGGGCCCTCCTTGCCCAAACTTAGACCTGCAGCAACTGCCAGCATCATGGCTAATGACTTGACAATCAATGTCCACCTTCCAAGGTAACCACGAATGATAAAACCACTCAATATTGTTTTAATCTGCAGAGCAAATGATTTATATTCAGTATAAAAAGCTAAGCCTAGCATCTCATATAGTAGATACTTATCTGTGGTTTCTGTACATAGTGCTAAGCAAATGAGAATGTATATTTCTGGAATTGGACCATACTCTGTTCTATTGCAACTTATCTCCCAGCAGAAGATTGTACTCATTTTTTCAAAACAGAAAGTATAGAAACATGATTCAACTTTGGCAGGTAAAAGTTACAAATTTGTTATTAATTAAAGTGCCGAAAGGTCTGAGAAGCAACCAATAAGCATGTGAACAAAGTTTTGTAAAAAACATGTCAGTTAAATAGTACATCTGTCTAGTTCTTAAGTAATGCAATGCTAAACAAGAATTTTTTTAATATCTAAAAGAGCTTCTGTTTACACAAAACTGAAGTAAAATTGTGTTGTTTGTTAGATTTTACTTTAATTGTGAACATAGAGTGTGAGATTGATCATTAAATCAATAAAGACTCATAGTTGCACAAGCTTTAGGTACAAATTGCAATATACTCAGGAAAATCCTTCAATAAGCAATTGGGAGAAAGGGAGGAGTCTTTCTTTTCATACCTGCTATAAAACAAACTAGGAGCGTTTTGAGATGAGCTCTTTTGAGAGAGGGGCATATCTGAAATTATCGACAGCCAAAGACAGAAACTAAACACGAAAGTCTGAAACTTCAAACAACTTTCACAAAAACTAACTCTGTGTTTTTTTTTGCATGAAAATCAATAATACTGAAAACTATAAACATGAAACAATTAACCTTTTTAACCCGAGAGGTGAATAACTTGTTATTTATAATAATGTATTATTTATTACAATCCATTATAAAAGAACAAGTAACAAATGGATGTCAACTCCATTATCCAGTTATTGTTTCAAGCACTAAGTCAAGAAAAAAAAACAAAAATACATGTTGAAAAAGAAGTAAAAATATTTTGTGTTTAGCCGTTCATTTTTCAAGCAGGAGATGAGGGTAGGTGAATAAGGGAGAGGAAGGCAGAGGTATGTGAATCTGGGAGAGGGAGACTGGGATAGGTCAATCAGGGAGAGGGAGACAGGACTACATGAATCAGGAAGAGGGAAACAGGGTAGGTCAATCAGGGAGAGGGAGACAGGACTACATGAATCAGGGAGAGGGAAACAGGGTAGGTCAATCAGGGAGAGGGAGATAAGGATACAGTAGTTGAATCAGGGAGAGGAAGATAGAGGTGGGTGAATCAGGGACAGGGAATATGTAAATAGGGAGAGGAGATGGGGGTGGGTGAATCAGAGACAGGGGATATGTAAATAGGGAGAGGGAGACAGGGGTAGGTAAATCAGAGAGAGGGGGTAGATGAATCAGGGAGAGAAAGACAGGGGTAGGTGAATCAGGGAGAGGCTTATATGAGAGAATGAAACAGATTATATGAAATTTGAAGTTTTAGAAGATGAGCTTAATAGAGAAGGGCTTTTCAAAGAGGGAGATATTAGTTTAAGACTCCCTACACAACATGTGTAATGCCCTAGGATCTCACCTCAGGAATTCCACTGCCACAGGCATATGGAGCAAACCATCTCACAAGAAGGACTGCTGTGCCAGCCATTAAAACAGATATAAGAACATAAAAAAGATAATTTAATACATAACTCCCGTTTGAGTTAATATCAGAGTTTGAAACAAGCTGTGCCCAAGTCTTCCATTGTTGGCATCCATTTTCGTCGTAAGTTGAGTCATCAGACCAGCAACATGACACTTTATTAAACCAGAAGTTCTCCGGGCAAATGCCTTCTTTAAGGTCAGACATCCAGCTTGCTCCAATATCGATTATACCAGCAAAAAAACCAGCTGCAAGACCAACGAGAAACACAACCAACCAGCCAGCCCAAGCATCGTTTGCCTGTTTAATCTTGTCCCAAAGAGTTCCATGTTTCATTTTTTTCATTCGGCGATATCGTATACGATCACGCTGACGATCGCGTACCCAGTCAATAGTATGAAAATCGTCGTATTGTGCTAAAGCTTCCGCCTCAGGTTCATCAAGAAAGACATCGCTGTAGACACTCTTCGAAAAACGAAGATTAGAGCCATGAACGATTGGTTCTTCGTCACTAAAACTATCTTGATAAGGCCCCAAAACATTTCGCAGCGTTCCGCCTTTTGGTTCACTATCAGCTTCACCTTCAATAACTGTAGAAATTCTAGCGGCTGCCATAGCACTCTCTTCAGCCAAAATATTTTAAAAATACAAAATTAATACTACATAGTCTATATTTGTCTCCGGGTCGAATCCTCACGCCTCCAGTCCATCGTCTCTTTTGCTTTCGGTCATGACCGAGAAGGAATGAGTCCCAGTACTGTTGCAGCCTGGGTAATCAGGATAAATAAATCCAAGATGGCAGACATCGTGTGAGGAGGTACGAGGTTAGCCTGCTGAGCGCTAATTCACCTTTCTTCTCCATGCTAAAAACAATTTCTATTCGCATGATAGAAATATATAAAAATACGACATTACAAAAATATATTAAGCTCATTTCCTTGTGGAATTATGAATGATTGAATTTAGTGGATGCGGGCGACTTCACAATGCCATGCCAGTCTGGTTTCCGATCTCCCCTTATGGGCATGCACTAAAACCCAAAACTACAAAACGAAACGAGAAAACAAGCAAAACAACCGTAACGAACAAAACGAAACGAAGAAAACAACCGTAAAACAGCCAGAAAGAGTGGGCGAAACATCCAAAAAATGCATTTGAATGTTACCCGGCGTGATTTAAAAATATTCAACTTGTAATGAGTTTCGGTCAGAAAACGCAACAGCTCACATGCATGTTGATTTCGTCTGCTTTTTTAAGCACATAGGAGACAGACTGCTTCGGCCAATCTAATGCCTTAATGCGGGACTCCATAAGTTTTCGTCGCTCAGTGGATTAGACAATATCAAAAATAACGTAACACTCTTTGTTTGTTCACCCAAAATTTTTCATGAGCATTGTTTCCAGAACCAAACAACTAATTGGTGTTTCTAAAGGCTCAACATGGTTCAAGCAGCTCTTAGACGACATGAACCTTCATGAACTTACTGAAAGGATAAATGATTTCTTTGTCAGCTTAACAGCTGATTTTGATCCACTTCCTGTTCATGACAGCACACTAGAGGATACCATCGAAGTTCCAGACGAATTTCTGGTTTCGGTTGACGACTGCTTCAACGAGCTGCGGTCTATTAAACTTAATAAATCGCCTGGTCCAGACATAATTCCAAATAAAATATTAAAAGAGTTTGCTTACGAACTTGCCCCTGTAATCTGTAACATAGACAATTCTTCTATGATCGATGGTGAAACAGTGTATCATCTCGCCCATTCCAAAGTGCCCATTGCCGCCCTCAATTGAAAGTGATCTACGCCCAATAACGGTAATAAGATAGATTCTATGACTATTGTATGCACATCTGTTATTTTATTTTAATTTAAGCCTTCTTTTTTTCCGATCATTAAATAATTTTCATGCTACCCATTACGCAGCAAATTATTGTTGCTTCAGGGGTACCTAATATATTGTAACGAAATGAAAATAGTAGAGGACAGTAACCTAGCCTTACCTCGATTTGGGGCTCGGCGGGAATCTTGTTTTTGTTCGTTTATTTTTCTTGAGAGTTACGGGACTCAGTCTTGAAGATCGCTGTAAGTGTTGCTCGAGCGAACTGTCGGTACATTACAATATTTAGGAAAAATGGCCACTTGGCATTTTCAACCCTGTGGTTATTTCTTGTGGCCATAACCACTAACTCAAACAAATTTCTAATTTTAAATACATAAATATTTATGTAAAACAAATGGTTGAATAAATGTTTTTGTTGTTGTTCCAATAGCACTCACGTCCCAGATATCCAAGATTAAAACACATCTTGTCGTATCTCGATGGATCTCTCGACAGATTCCAGTTTACTACTAAAGGTCATTCCACAACTCAAGCCTTGGTGTACTTTCTCCATAACATCTTGGAGGCATTTGATAGAGGATATTGCTCGGTTCGTGCTTTCTTTGCCGATTTCAAGAAAGGATTTGACCTTGTTGACCATAATGTCTTGAGTTCAGAAATGGCTCGTTTGGATATTCATCCCGCCTTGGTCAGATGGGAAAAATCTTTCCTGACTAATCGCATACAATGCGTCAGAATGAATAATGTTACATCTGAATACAAGAATGTTAATGGTGGTATCCTTCAAGACACGAAACGTGGCACATTGATGTTTGCTATACTTGTCAACCTGACTTAGTGGATAACTGGTTATTCAGAATCAAATTTGGTGACGATTTGTCTGTTTCCGAAGTAATTCCAAGATGTTCACGGGTATGCCCATTATTGTAAACGAAATTATAAATTTTGCTACTGCAAGGAAGATGTGTCTCAATCCAAAGAAATACAAAGAGATTTTGTTTGACACCTTGCAGTATCGCCTCCCTTTACAGTCACCATTATACATTGGGGGATGCCTTTTTGAATCTGTCCAGTCATTTAAACTCCTTGGAGTGTACCTGAGTAGCGACCTAAAGTGGACTACACACTGCGAATATATCATCAAAAGAGCATTCAAACGGTTATACATTCTGCGCCAGCTGTGTAAAGCTGGTTACTGTACAAAAGATTTGATTGAAGTGTATTGCTGCTTCATCAGACCTGTTTTGGAGTACGCAGTTCCCGTCTGGGCCTCACTTCC
>JANCMA020013162.1:0-17409 GCA_024336925.2 Zoanthus solanderi
TTTGGTAAATTAGGATTAGATATATCAAGCCAGATAGATTCCGCACATTTTTAACGGGGTTTTGAAAAATCGACAAGTAGCAAGATTTTGACTATATTGAAGGGTTAACGGCTACCTTAATGCGACCTCGCTGCGACAGCAATTAAAAAACGTAGAGCTGAAATGGTGTATGATCATTGCCGTAAGTGTAAAGAACTAACAAATACTTTATTCAACGTCAATTGCAAAGGCTAATGTTTAATCGCTCAACGGCTCAGATCTTGGCGTGAAAGTCAAATTTGCAGAGGGAGAAAAACCGGAGTACTCGGAGAAAAACCATCGGAGGTAGATTAAGATCGACAATCTCCGCCCACATGTGGAGCCTGGGAATCGACCCCGGGTTGTAGAAGTGGAAGGCGCGACTGATGACCACTACACCAACCTGACTCCCCAAGAACTGACAACGCTAGCCCTTAGTAAGAGCAGTTCAGTCACAGTTGTTAACAGTTATGCATTGTATTTGTCCAAAGCCTTTTATACAATTTTGTGTAGGTTACAATAATAAACGTAACAAACTGCTGGTAAAAAATTTTAAAAAATTAACAGCGGGGAACACAAAAAAGCGGTTAGCACAGCATATACATTCTGTCTTACGTTTAGTGCATCCTGATAGTGGGTCAAATCCGTTGTAACAGTGACACTTCCCTGATATTAGACAAACCTAAAAAGGATCAAATGTTTGAGCATATTTATCTGGAACTAATAGCCCAAACCTAAATATATATGCATTTGAAAATCATTGATCCCTGTAACTTGATTAGCTAATAACAAGTTGGTCCTACTCTATCAGCTCTTCACATAACAAAAATGTAACAGCAAATTACGCCTCAGAAAAAGTATAGGCAAGAATATTGTCAGATCAAATTGAGTTCTAGTCAGTAAGGTTGTATAAGGATGGTTTACATGTAATCGTATCTGTCAAAACTGTCCTATCAGAGTTGTAATAGGAACTGTACGGCTTTATAGAAAAACCCCCAGAAAAAGGTTTGCATCCGAATTCAAATATTACACATAATATAGTTACGAAAATGTGCTCTTTGCTTTTTAGCTAAAACTGTTGAGCAAAATCAAAGAGCTTCAAAAAATATTGTTATTTTAGTAAAGATTGTACTGATGAATACCAAATGTGTTTTTTAAAGTCGGTATTGAGTTACAGCTTTGACCATGAAAAACAGTTGGGTTATTCACTACTCGCTACACCATACTGACGAGTCCCAAAAAGGACGAAGAAGCTGTCTGCGGACTGCTAATCCGAACTTCTACTCTTATTGGTTCACTGACAAATTAATTTCAACGTAGTACATCAGCCATTCATTTATTTCTCATGTTATTTTAGTGTGTTTGACCGCTAACTGTACATTGTGCACAATATCACAGGCCTTTTACCTAGATTTGTTTTCGTTTCCTGTCACTGGCTAAAACTTATTACAATTGATTCTCTGTTTGATCCATAGTTATCAATATGCGAATACAATCAGACTTACTCCATTTCCTGAGCATTCCTTGCCTTTAACAATGGGACATTTCTTCGTGTTTATACGACTTGCGTCTTTACATTTCTGTGCAACGCATATCTGAAAAGAATAATTAATATTTATCATTTCTAGTTTAGACTACAGGAAAATAAGGCGGCTTTGTTGACGCATTCGTAAGATCACTGCGCTCTGGTCACATGGTCCGGGATTTGATACCCGGGTCTGCTTAACATTTAAGTCTTTGTGTCATTTTTTTCCCACTAAATAAGCCCGGCTAGCTCCATGGGCCACTTGGCTCGTAAAGGGTTTAGCTTAGCTATAGGCATATCCGAGTTTACACTTTCCCTTTTTTAGCATTTTTGCGCCAGTTACTGATAAGGATACAATAACTGAAGAGCTTAAAATTTTAAAAGTGTTTTATAAAAATAATAACCTTTATCAGAAAATGTGAGACCGACTGTTCAATGCTAAGTTCTAATGGAGAATTCACAGGATGTGTATGGCTTATTAACTTTTCTTAACAACAAGCTATATTTAGAGAGATACTCCATGTCTAGGATCAAACGTTTCATCACTTTGTTCAGTAGTTTTCTCAACTTTTGGACATAAACTGCATTTATGTTTGTTGTATGCTAATTAAGCAGGTTCTAAACAAGAACTTCAGCTTATTAAGATCAGTAGCAGTATGATGTTATCGGTTTGTTTAAGCCGTCTTTACTTTAATAGTGCCATTTTTTAAAAAAACACGATCAATAAATGCAGAAGTTGAAAATAACTAAAATTTAACTGAATGCAATAAGTTACATTTCTTATGAGACATGCAAAACAGAACAAGAAATAGGAGTTTTATTATAAGATCTTACTGCTGACCTTGCCATCGCCTTCACATTTAGTCCCGTCCTTTATCATTCCAAGTCCGACAGCGTCATCGAATTTCAGCTTGGCGGCACTGTGAGTAGGTTGATAAAACAGCAATATCAGGGAGTTTACAATAAAACGTTCGACTTAATATCTGGTTTACCAATCGCACTACTTGCAGTGAAAAACTGAAAAACGAAGACGTCGCTTAATGAGGTCGAACAAAATATTTATGACGTCCTCAACACTCACAAAGTTACAAGTTACAGACACATATACCAATGGCACGCAGGTGATATCCGGTTATGACGTCCTCAACACTCACAAAAATACAAGTTACAGACACATATACCAATGGCACGCAGGTGATATCCGGTTATGACGTCCTCAATACTCACAAAGTTACAAGTTACAGACACATATACCAATGGCACGCAGGTGATATCCGGTGCATGTATGATGGAAGTTAATTCTTTACTGAAGGAGGAAAATCAGATTAACAGGTCAAGAAATGTTTTCGCAATGAGATTGAAATCGAATCCGCAATGGTGGGAAACATACAATATAAACGTAACAGGAAATTTTACATGAAAATCAGTGCTCAAGCTGTTAAAAATTAAACACAGATTTAAAACGTGATGGAGTTTAACCTTGGCATGATTACTTTTTGTTTTTAATATTTTTGTTCGCCCGTAAAATTTATCTGTAGATATATGTATGTACAAAACAGGTATGTAAAATCTTTTTAGCCCTTTAGATTTTTCGTTTACGCATCTTAACTTTTTCATTGTTATTCTAACTCTTGTTATCTCATTACTTTTGTGGAATGTGGAAATAAAAAAAGAGCCTTTTACTTTTAAACAACAAATTGAAACGCTGACCAAGCGTGACTGCCTTCATCGCTATTTTAAGGTTTTAGGGCAAGAAAAAGAAAATTCACGCCAGTCCTCTCACAATGCTATTCACTTTAAACTGGGCTCCGCGATAGCGAGCTGGAGAACTAAAAGCATGCCATACCTGCATTTGGCACCACTAGGTAGAGAAAGCTGGGTGTAATTGTAACCATAATCTACTTCAGGTAACGAACGACTGTTGTAACACTGTAGCTGCCCACACTGCGCATGTCTGCCAAGAACAAGGAATGATTTTAATTTGTTTTAAGGTGGTATACAATCAAAACTCTTACCGGAAAACCGTTTATAGTTCAGTTTTCGATAAGTAGTTCAAAGATTGTAAAGTATTGCCAGTGATCTATTTAGGCCGGTGCAAAAACAGTTTAGAACTTTCTTTATCTTAGTGTAAGGAGTGGACGATTGGAGCGTTTGCTACTGATTTGTAAGAACAAAACTACGTCATAGCTAACGCTCAAAACGTCCCTTACAGTACTAACGACGATTATTATTAAATATTTCAACATTTTAATTACAGTTGTTCTCTGATGAAGTGCACTCAAAACGGCCGTTTTTGTACACTACTTACGGCGATAAATTATCTATCTAGGCTGTTATAATCTCTACAAACTTAGAATAAAGGATAAGAAGTTAAATTTCATACTATTTGTAACTTGTTATTTCAAATTATAAAATTGTCACTATGGCAACAATTTCAAAATGGCGTTCAGATTTAAAAAGGTAGCGAGGAAGAAGCCACTGTCGATGCGTCACTGTTGTCACATAACGTACTGACAAAGTGTGTAATAATGGAGATCAGAGTTATTTTGTACCATGGTTTTCAGCAACGAAAATAAAAATAATTTTAGCGGTTATGTAGGTAATTTAACTAATTGCGAAAGGGAAGACTGAAAAAACATTTGCATTTCGAAGGGATTCGAACTCATGATCTTTGCGATAAAAGTGCATTGCTCTACCAACTGAGCTATGAAGCTACAGCTATTGAAAGTAGCAGTTAGTATCAATGGTCAATCAATGCCACTCAAAAGTGTACAACGATTGAAGTTGCACTGTGATTATAACTGGTACAGTCAGTAAAACGATGTGATAAGATCCGTGAAAAGTTACTATGCCTCACCTCGAACTTTTCATTCAAGTACACGACGTTTATGGAACAATCTAGATAATTAGTTGAGGGACATTTCTTCTCATAGTAAATCCAAAAATGATAAGAAGGAAATTTCTTAATAATGCATCTTTACAACACTTAGTTTAGTAAAACGTTTTGATAATACCATTATACTGACAATGATCACAATAGTTAGATATCATAGTCATAGGTCACAAGTTTAGACTGATAAGGCTTTAACTAAGAGTTTATTTGTGTTCCTAACTTTTGAGTTTTTCTATTTTTATTCTTTTTTAGATAGCCATTATGTAATGATAATAATACTATTAATACTTAATGCATTTATTAGGGCTTTTTCATAAAGCTCTAAGCACTTTACAGGTAAATACAGGGTTCGAGCGTTGAGAGTGTTAGTCTGAAACAGCGGCTCACATATTATTTGAATCATTAAGAACTGCCCTAAGTATCAGAGACAGACCACACTGGTCACAACACTGCTTTGTTGGTTAAACGCGTGGGTTCTTTGAAGTCTTGCGATAGAAGGTCGAAGACTCGGCCTACGGTTTAACGTCATTATCGGTGAAACGCGAAGAGTTAATTATTATCATTTGCAGATTTGCAACGGCAGCACCTTCTTCTCAACTATTTTGAGACCCTGAGTTTTGTCCAGCTGGGAATCAACCCGATCCTCTCGCACGGTAGACTGGCACCGTACCAACCAGGCTAACCAGGTGGCGTTTGTAAACTACTGGGCAACCAGTAACAATGTAATACCCTCATTAAATTATAATTATTAATATCATTATTCTTTATCATTAATATTTTATATTCGTTAATATAAGTTATTCAATTGCGAAAGAGAAGTTTGGGAAGGATGAAACAATCTTTCCGAGGGAGCGTCGTCTGTAAGAAAAAATTTTCGTCACGCTGTAGGACCTTCAAGCGCCCATATAACACTCTGTTCTAATGGTGCATAAGTATTGGTGTCAAATACGTTTATCGAAAGAAAATGAATAAGTAGTTCTTCGATAATCCCATATGCAATATCGCGTAGTGGAGACTACAATATGTAACAATATTTCCCCAGTTTACTTACTGTGGTGTACAAGGTGACGGCGAGGATGCACTGCATGTCCCAAACCCCTTGTTTCGTATCCCATCGGTATTCAGTTGATTATAACAGTCGTTTGCTCCATTTTTGGCGGCTTTAAAAAACATTTGACAACAGTTCAAACATTTTTAATCCATACAATTGTTAAAATAGCCTTAGTCAGTAATCTGGGTACAGGAATAGTAAACGGTAATCCCTGTTTCAAATCGAATCTGACCCTTGTATGAATTTGTGTTGCGTTATTATCCTTATTCACCCAATTCTTTCCCCCAGCTCCCCTCCCACCTAACGATGTTGAACGGAAACAAATAAAGACTGTGGGCCAAACCCTTAGGGATCTGCTATTGTCTAACTGCCTTTCGTTTCACTCAGTAAAGTTTATTAACACCTGATAATTCGAACTAGAATAATAGAAAAAGCTTGATACGTAAAACATGTTGTGTCACGGCGTTTCATCCCTCAACATTCTAGTTTGAATAAAGTTTTTTAAATTGCTGTTCAAATAAAAAACATCTATATGCTGTTTTACAAACTCAAGCATACTAGTTTACCGATAAGTTATTTCTAATAAGATAAACTATCAATAATATGGGGGACACGTTTGTTTTTTGGTTTGCTGCAGCTAATCTTCAAGTCCCCGTGTATTTTTGAAAGTTTTTCTGGAGTTTATGAATTGTAACGGAAACTTAATTTTGAATAATAGATTAAAGATTTCATAGATTTAAAATTATTTTTATTACAATTTTCGCAGATTCTCTGTTTAAACAGCATGGAGAAGTCGTGAAAAGATTATCAGTGCCTCATAGCTAGCAAACAATTCATAGAGAAGACAATAAGTATAGGTAATCATACGACTTCGCGTGCAATTTGGAATTAACAGAAGAGTAGGTTTTTCATAAAGTTTCAAAATTGCACGAGGCCACAGGCCAAGTGCAAGTTGAGCTTTTTGAAAAACTCACAAGTGCAAATTAATTCCAAATTGAACAAGAAAAATCGTATGATTACTTATTAATAATATACATGCAAAATTTACCTAGAAAAGTACAACGTACTCGCGAGTTCCCGCGCTCAAGATCTCGTGCGGATTTTATTTACAGCGATTGGCTGTTCTTTAAGGGTATGTCATAGTTAGAGATGTCGTTGCACAAGTTCCAGTATCGTTTTGTGTTTGTAAACAATGAAAAATGTTTTTAAATCAAGCCTCAAACACGGGAAATCAAAATTTTTGAATTTTGTAATTTGCACTCGTATGACAGATTTCTACACTGGTATTACATTGAAATTGCACCGCTCTCGACCAATGAGAATCGAGAAATTTTTTGTATGCATATTATTAGATCAATAAAAGTGCAGCCCTTGTAGGATTTGACTGGAAAATGGCCATGTGGACGAGCCGTGATAAGCCAAAAACAGCTGTCCAGGGCTAATGCTCATTGTATAAATATTGTTGGTGAGGTCTGATTTTAAATGACTGCAAGTGTTTAAGCAGGAGCCAGGGAAGCAACTAGTTTTAAGAAACTGGTCAAACTTTGTCATTTGTAGTGTGATGTGTGTGATGGTATCCTTTCGTAGGTATTTAATGTTTGTAATTTAGTATCTTATGGCTCCTCTAAGCCTTCTTTAGCTTATTTTGACAACTTCGTCCATTTTCCTCTCTCTAAGACTGGTTTTGTCATCCATAATGGCACCAGTGCATCCCATCAAAACAGCCAACTATTGTATACCATGCACTAGGAATGGTTCATGCACTAATCACGAAATCAGCTAGATCCACGCCGTCTAGCAATACTGTCTAATAATGTGCTACCTATGCTTATGGACTTCTTCAACCTCATCCTACAAGCTCTTCGCTTTTACTGTTTTTAAGAATTCTTTAAAACCATAGAAAAAATTTAATTATTAAAAGTTAACCTATACAAAGTATGCAACTATAATCAATAATATTATGCTGAAACATAACAGAAGTTTAAATGTACATGTAAAGTACAGTTCAGGGGTGCCACTATTCACTGGAAGTGAAATGCAAGGATTTTCCAGGACCTTTAGAAGCAAATCCAGGACTTCTCTTTCAAATAAAACGTAAATGCTTTACACATTTTTTTCAAAAATCAGTTTACCCATACAAATGCTATATTAACAAGCTTTATCGTTCGGCTTTACTGAATTGATTGAAACCTGAAAATCAAAAGCAACCAATGACAGATCGTTTTAGAAGAGTTGCTTCTTGACAACAATCAAGCCTTAGAGAGTCGCATTTTTGTTTTAATATGTTTTGAAATACAATATATTTGAAGAGCTTATCTTAAGAGTTACAGGAACGTAGCCAGGTGAAGGAGGGGGGGGAATTCCAGGGGTTCCAGAACCCCCATCCCTCACACCTCGCCAATATTCTTGCTGGTCAATAAAACTTCGAAACTCTAGGGTGGGCGATTTTATAACATGCACATTTTAGTCTGTAAAGCAATAAATCATTGAAAAAAGTTTTTTGGCCTCCTTGTATCGCTTCTTAACTTGAAAAAGAAGGAAGCGATCTTTCACTGTGTCAATTTTTAGAGCGACCTCACTGCGATATTTATCACTGACCAAACAGCTTTTGGTGATTTGAAACACCCCCCCCTTCCCCTCTTAAAAATGCTGGTTATGCCCTTGAGTTAGTTCCATCTTACTCATTAACACTATTACTAATGTTTTTATCTTAGTTCAACTACCATAACACAAATTCAAGGACTTTCCGGGGCCTAAATTTTTTCCCAACTGAAGGACTTTCTAGGATTTTTAAGGATCGTGGCAACCCTGATATTTAGTGGTGGGGTGGTTGGCACGATCTAGCTTTAAGGTCACCGGTTCAATCCTCGACGGCTCTACCAAAATTTGAACCATTATACGACCTATTTGATCGAAAGCTCACTCAGTTTTCCATCCCATTGATTATGTCAAGAAAAAAGTTTCGAAGACCTTAGGTATGTTGTCAAGAGTGCGATCTTTTCTAACAACAGAAGCCGCAAGTCGCTTATATAAGACCATGATACTATCAGTTTTTGATTACTGTGATGTAACATGGCATAATTCTGGCAAAGGAAATAGTGATATTTTGGAGAGTTTGCAGCGACGTGCATGTAGGATTGTATGCAGAGATACTGTATGTGGTGAGCTGTCAAGTGATCTTTTATTGCAACGTCTGGGTTGGGAGCTTTTGCATGTAAGACGTGAAAAACATGTTTTGAAACTGGTACAGAAATGTATTAATGGAAATGTACCGGAGTATTTTAAGAATTATTTTACTAAACGTCACATGAATGTACATGACCATTTAACTAGATATCGTTCTTTATTATATCAAGAACGAATTAAATTGGAACATACAAAACTTGCCTTCTTTTATAAAGGAACTACTATTTTTAATAGGGATTGTAGTTCATAAATGTTGGACTGGCTGTTTTTTAGATTTTAGATTTAGATTTTAGATTAATGTACTTGTAGTATATATAATTAATTTGTAACTTTTTTTTCCCCAAGTATCACAGGGCCTACGTTGATAGCAGTTTCATAACTGATGTAATTACCCTGTTAAAATATGTATTTATTATTATTATTATTATTATTAACCTGAGAAGAGCAAATTAATTTTGCATAACCTATGTCCAGTAAAGTGTATCAATGAAAACAACAAGCCGCTTCTTCCCAAAGTTTCCAGCCCGATTAACGGCAGGCTTGAATCCTTCATTTAAATATCAGTTCTCTATCCCATCTACTGCAACTTCGACTACTGGCATTCGAAAGGTAAAGTGACATCATTACAATTTCGGAAACGTGGCTTAATTCCACTGTCACATCATCAGATATCAAAATCGAAAGCTACAAGCTACATAGGCTTGATCAACTTCAGACGGTGGAGGATTCTGTGCTTATGTCTGCAAGGACCTTAAATCATCTGTTTTGTAGGAGCTTTCTTATATATCTGAGCGTAATTTCCACCAGCTTTGGTTAAGTGTTCAGTACAAGCAGATGAAGTCATTAGTTATTTGTGTGGCATACAGCCCTAACGACTCCCCTTTGAGCTCATTTGAATACCTCCTAAAACCTAATTATATTCATTCAAGCATTGATGCTCAGCAAGCCAGTTGTAATTTTGGTTGACCTAAAGTTTGATTGCATCAGGAAAGCCTGTTCTAATTTAAACTTTTTGAGAAATTTTATACCGAAATAAATATGAGACAACTCATCACAAAACCAAACAGAATAACCATGAACACTAAATCTTTGCTAGACGTTATCCTCACCTCTCCCAACACGTTAGTTCAAGACAGTGAGATAATACACCGACCAATCAGTGATCACTCGGTTATCTTTGTCAATCTTTAAAGTCAAGCCACCAAAACCTACCCTCCAATGCATCTGCACTCGAATTTATAGAAAATATAGTGCAGAGTTTTTTACTCGTGACCTAGCCAACAAGGCTAACTCCTTACTCAGTATTTTTGAAAAAAGTGATGTAGACTTCAAACTAGACATCTTGGATGACATTCTGCGTTCTATTTTAATTTCACGTGCTCTCATTAAATCATTTAAGAACTTTTCCATTCGTTAACCAGGAGATCGAAGATCTTATGAAATCTAGGGACCTAACATCACAAAGAAATTCCTCTGGGCACGTCAAAACACCGACTGGCATAAGTTCAAAGAATTACGTAACAAAGTCAAGAAAAAGTTATTCGAAGCCGAAAGAAGACACACGTTTGAAGAGGTTAGACTTCATAAAGAAAGGCAACTTATACTAAAAACCTGACAGTTGTAGCCAACGAATTCAATCGATTTTTCTCCAAGGTCGGCGAAAATGCTGCTGACTCATCTCGGCATCTGGTAGAAGAAAATAACATCACAATTCGAGAACTTTCATCCGTTGCTGATACTAGCCTCCCTCTTGGTGAACTATTCAATCTAAGACCAGTGACATGTGAGGAGGTGCGTCGAGTTGTAACGTCTCTACCACTGAATAAATCACCTGCACCTGACAAAGTAAGTGCTCGCATATTAAAAGCTGCGTGCCTGTTATACTCGGCCATTTGACTGAGATTATTATTTGTTCTATACTTACCAGCACATTTTCTGCTAAATGGAAAGAGACTGAGGTGAGAGCCATTATCAAAGAAGGCCACCACGAAGAAGCAGCCAATAACCGACCATTATCTCTTTTACCCGTTGCATTCAAAGTATGTGAGAAGATTATCTTGAATCAATTTAACACTTACCTCGTAGACAACAAACCCCTTACTACCCACCAAAGTGGTAATGAAAAAGTGCACTCTACAGAGACCTTAAATATCCAGCTCACGAATAATATATGTACTTGAAGCAAGGGATAAAAAGCAGATCACCACCCTAGTCTTACTAGACCTCTTGAAAACATTTGACAGCATTGACTATGCAAGGTTGCATCACAAACTCTCCTCGTAGGTGCCTCACCCTTGACTGTCAACTGGTTCAAGAATTATTTATCCAGCTGCTATTAATATGTGCGAATTGATTCTACCCACTCGGACACTATGCCAATCATCCATGGTATTCCTCAAGGAGCGATTCTATAACCACTGCTTTTCTGTATTTATCAGAATGATCTACCCTTAGCACCTAACTCTTGTAAGTTGGAATCATATTTTGACGATACAGAGTTATTCTTGTCTTTTCCCATGATAGAACTGGATGCAGCCATTGAAAAACTCGAACAAGATCTCGGAATAGCCCAGTGGTGCTGCAAGATTACAAGATATATTCTAAATTTAGTACGTGAAAGAAGCCACAGCCTCTTAAAAACTTTCACCAACAAAAATATTGAAAATAAAATTCACCTACCTTGAGTTCATCTTGTGTTTGTCTCTTTTGGACGCAATTGGAAGAGTTTTAATACAGGGATTTTTTTCAGATTGCTCTTCCACTCTTTGAAATGAAGTGAAGGATGGTAATTTTGATTTGAAACCTTTCCAACGTTAGGCACCATAATTACCGTAATACAAACCAAATCGATTAAAAAATCGGCCGACATGCCCATGAATAAATCCCCTAAAAACTCATTCCATCTCACACCAATCATTTTGCAAAAACCCGCTCAAAAGGGCGATTTTCATCCAATTATTCCGCTATTTCTGTTTTTGGGCGACCCGCACTGGACGTTCCAGAGACACAACACTGTCGTTTAGTAAATTAGTGACCGCGCCTCAGCAAAGTCAAAACCACCAGGTACTTTGTATCAAAAATTTTTAATATTACTAACTGCCTGCTTGGGAAGCTTGTGGTTCACCTTTATAATTTTCAGATGAAGTTGATTATTTTAAGCTTGTTCCACAGCTATTAGCAATGGAGATGTTACAATAATGATTTTTAACATTTTTTAATAACTTCTAATTTATTCTATATGTTTGCAGGTACAGTGTGGTCCTGGGGTGATGGAGATTATGGTAAACTTGGGAGAGGAGGCAGTGAAGGATGCAAAACCCCAAAGATTATAGATAAACTACAGACCCTTGGTGTAACGAGAGTGTTTTGTGGATCCCAGTTTTCTGTGGCCCTGACTCGGGATGCAACTGTTTGGACTTGGTAGGTGCACTCATTTGAAAACATTTGATGTGAGAGAAAAAAGACAAATTAGAATAAGGAAATAAGTATTTTCTTCGTGCCTTCATAGCCTGGTGAAAATCCAGGTGAACGTCTTGAATTTGAGAGCAGATCAGTGAACACCCGATTCAAAGTCGAGGGTTTTCACCCACTAGAGAGAAGTCTCACAAACTTTACCAGGGTTTTCACCAGGTTATGAAGGAAAGGGATAATGTTTTATTTAAGAAGTAAAACATGTTCCCTGTGCCTTCATAGTCTGGTGAAAACTGAGGCAAACGTTTGGAAGAATTCGAGAGCAGATTAGTGAAAACCCGAGATCTATGCAGTCGAGGGTTTTTCTTTTGCTCGAGAATTCTCACAAACTTTTCCGACGTTTTCATCAGGCTATGAAGGAACGAAGAACATGTTTTATTTCTTTTATAAAATTATTATTTTCTATCTTAGCAAAAAGAAAGACGATAAACGAAGCGCGTACGTATACTTTAATTTCTTTCATGAAACTGTAACTTCTCACAACTTGGAGATAGAGCCAACCATATTGCTCACGTCATTTTCGTGCTTCATAGCGCTATAAAAACACACTTACTGACCGTAAGGTAACGCACATCACCTCGGATCTCATAATAATCAAGTTTTTTCTAAAAGAATGGAATAATTTACTGTGTCAAATGCTTTTTTGAGATCAATAAAAATTCCACATCCAAAGGCACCTTTATCAAGGGATTTTTTTAAGTGTTCAATCAAGCTTATTAGTGCATGAGATGTAGAATACTTCTCCCTAAATCCAAATTGTAGTTCATGTAAAATGCAATGACGTTCCAAGTAGCTAAACAGTCGCTTATGCATTAATTTTTCAAATATTTTACAGATATAGGTCTATAGTTGTTCTTTTCGGACCTTAAGCCTTTCTTAAAAATTGGAGTAACTTTGGCAATTTTTAGCTTATCTGGGAATATGCCAGATGAAAATGATTCATTAGTAATCATAGTCAGTGGGTTTGATATCCCAGAGTTAAGTACTTTTAAAAGACGTATGGGTATATATACTGTTAGGATCGACAGATTTACTTTGATTAAGTGATGAAATAGTAGAGGAAACATCGGCAGCTGAGACACTGATTATAAAAAACGTATGACTGAAATCACTGAAACGACTGAAATTGGAAAATGGAACTTTACTTTTTGGAATAGATCTTTCTGTGTGATTTCCGATATTGACAAAGAAAGCATTGAATGTATTAGCCACAGTAACTGGATCGGTAATTACGTTTCCGTAACACTCTTTTAAGTTAATTATTGGGTTCAATTTACTCTCCTTAAAATTTATAATCACTTTAATACCAGACCAGAGCTTCTTCTGAAAAAAATAATTTGTATATTATTGCTTCTTACTGTATTTTATATTCTGTACAATTTGGTTTCGGAATTGTTTATATAGCTGCTTAATTTGAGTGTTATCTGTTTTACGCATTTTTCTAAAAAGTCTATCTCTAAATTTGATCTTGTTATGGATCTCTTTATCGATCCATGGCTTTGTAAATGATTTTAGCTTACGTTTTGACAATTTTCGACGTGGTACATTACATCGAGCAAAATCTTTCACTTTTGTTGAAAATAAATCGAATTTAGCATTAAAGTCTAAATCACACCTTTTCAAGTCATCCCATTTAATACTTGAAAAGCTATCTTGAATATCTTTTTCATCAAGTTTGCTAAAGTCATGAACATAATAATTGGCAGATTTGTAGTCTATTTTAAGATCATTAATGAGCATGAATCGTGCGAAATGATCAGACTAGTTAATTACAATATTGCCACTGATACTAGAATGGTCAATCGAATTCCCATATATATTGTCAGTGAGAGTGGCCGAAGTTTTTGTCACTCTTGTTGGCTGAAGAATGTAGGGAAGAAAAAATTAGCATTTAACGTATTGAGAAATTCATTAGTTTCCAAGTGCTTGTCACAATCAAGTAAGTTTATGTTGAAATCACCCATTATGCATACTTTCATGCGAAATTTTCGAGAATGTTGATTCAAATTATTCTCTTAATTTTTTGGGTCGATGGAAGGATGTCTTTAAACACAAGAGCACAAGATGTTTTTGGCCTTGACATTTTTTATCTCGACCCAAATTACCTCAAACTCACCACAGATATGATATAAATCTGATCGCTCATAGTGATTTAACGAATTGCTAACATAGAGAGCAGCTCCTCCAGCTAAGGAATTTGTCGGCTACAACTTTTTAAGACTAAGTTACTAAAAGCAGACTGTGGATAGTGTTACTGTAGATATAGAGTAACAGCTTTTACAGACTTTTATAACATAGTTGGGATAGTTCGTTCATTTTGATTGGTCTACAACTGTTTTCATAGCGCCATGAAGCACGAATATGACGTAAGTAATATGGTTGCCTGTCTTCAAGTTATGAGAATTTACAGTTTCATGAAAGAGATTAGAGTATACATACGCGCTTCTTATATGTTCGTCTTTCTCTTTGTTAAGAGGGTAAATAATAATTTTTAAAGGTGAAATAATAATAACATGATATTAAATACAAGGAGAACTCGGAAAAAATCTGAGCCCCAGATCAGTAACTGCGCGATGCGGTTCCAGTCGAGACCCAAAATTGACCCTTGCTCACCATACTCTCCAGTAGCTCAGTGGTTAGAGCATCCGACAAGATCGTAGAGGGTTGTGGATTCAAATCCCATCTGGGGCTCGGATTTTTTTCCGAGTTCTCCTTGTTTTAATATCATGTTAATAATTATTTTATAAAATAAATAAAACAGGTTCTCCGTGCCTTCATATCCTGGTGAACCTTGGCAAAGCTTGTGAGAATTTTCGAGCAGGCGAAAACCCTTGATTGGGTCTTGGGTTGTCTCTGGTCTGCTCTCGGGTTCTCCCAAATGATTGCCTCGCTTTTCACCAGACTATGAAGCATGGGGAACAAGTTTTATTTCTTAAGTAATGTTCCTTTCATATTCAAATTTATTGTTAGGTAATTTTATAAAATACTATGCTGCGATTTTTTTTTATCTATAAAACACAAAATGCTAAAAAAACTCGTTATATTTTTTTACAGGGGTAAAGGTGATGGTTTTCGTTTAGGTCATGGGACAGAGGAACATGTCCGCTACCCAAAGTTAATTGAAGCATTGTATGGAAGGAAAGTTGTGGATATCTCTGTTGGGTCTGTCCATTGTGTAGCGGTGACAGATGATGGACAGGTGTACAGCTGGGGACGCAATGATCAAGGACAGTTAGGGGAAACTGTTACAACATCTAGAGTTGAACCAACTGTGATTGCTGCCTTAGAAGGAAAAGGAATTACTGGAGTTGCTTGTGGCCCCGCACAGGTACTTTAGATTAGAAGATATTACACTGCTTCAACGAATTTATCATATGCTTAAAGTTTGACATCATCATTATTTAACTTATTACGAACACACATTCTAGGCCTACTATTCTGGTCAAACTTCCTCTTTTTTTTCTCTTTTGGCCACTTTTGTCTGATCATAGTATGACACCAGATCGCTCTCAGCTAACCGTTTTTTCGCTAAAACATCAAATGAAGATGTTGTTTTTCCTCATTTGTAGTGCCATTTGTTTGAATTGCAAAACGGACTCTTCCTTTTTGAGGACATAAATTATTAGCATTTGATGAAATTTTGAAGAAACCAATTATATTTTTTCTAGCAAATATAATACTTAAAAAAAATTCTATAAATATTATAATTTTAATGCAATTCACGAACGAACTGCACTGCCCTGACACGGGGCATTGTGTCATATTAGTGTTCACATGTGATTGACAGCTCCTGTCATCCAGCCAATACCTCGCGATTAGTGTTGAGAATGCTTTTTGCGTTGTCGCAAAAACAAAAAATGGTATTATTTGGAATCTTAGAATAAAAAGACTTTATTTATTGTTCTGTGTGAAAGAAAAATCGTTAGAATGATAATTTCTTGTAATATTTTATACCGTGTATCCTTAAAGATGGAAAATATCTGCAATACTAGTTCGATTCCATAGCCAGACTTTAAATCCAATAACTATAGGGCAGACTGAACTCTCAAACAAAGCGCAATGCAGTGCTTAAAAGAAATCCGCCATTTTTGATCGTTAATACCTAAAGAAGCTCGCCCCAATCCTACAAGCCATGCTAACAGTAGGGCCAAGAGTAACATATTAGCCCCCTCACGATATCTCAACCTGCCCTTCGTGCATGGATGCGATAAAAACGAGAGCAAAGTACAAGTGAACTGCGGGAGGTGCTGCCCTCCTGTGATATTTAAGAGAGAAGTAATAAGGTTGGAGGAACTGGGATCTAGGGTGATGGATACACAAAAAATATTAGAATTTTCTTACTAAACATGACAATTTCTTACACCAGTTACTGACAATAATCTGTTTGCATTATGGACAGAGCTTTGCTTGGTCGTCTGGTGGCCACTGGAGTCTTGGACTTCGTGTACCATTCTGTGTTGATGTGTGCAAAAAGACTTTCGAACATCTCGATTCTCTGCTGAGGAGAGTGAGTGAAGAGCTGGATGGATCACATGACTGGCCTCCTCCCCCTCAGGAAAAGGAGTGCATTGCTATTGCCACTCTCAATCTGCTAAGATTACAAGTATGATAATTATTGCGATTCTCGTTTGTTTTTGTAATTAAAATCTGTACATGCAATATTGGTATTTGTTAATGCATAGTCTCTTATTTGAAATGTTTGACCGTGTATAAATTAAAGTAAATGTTTAATTGAATATTTTTTTCATTTTTAAAATCTGATTGAAAAGAAGAGTTACAGTACGGCTTTGTAGGTTGGCTACGGGAGTTCCACGTGTTCTTTGTGTCTCATTGTTAAACAACTGCTTAAGCAAACCTGTCAGAAGGCTAGACGATTTCGATAATACAAAACATGTGTAATGTTCAGAGCTTTCAGAACAAGCCGGCGACCGCTGGAGCTCCGCTGGCTACTTCATGTTTCATCGCCGGCTACGTTTTCCTGATGTGAGGTACAGATACAAAAAGTCCGACGATTTGGCGATTTTGTCAAATGATGCCGCATTCACCTCAATGTTTGCAATAAAATATATTATTCTAAATCCTTGGAATCAATTATTTTCTTTCCATTGCCCAGATTGAGCTTTAATTAAAAGTAAGAGTACTTTGTTTTGGAGTTGCAATTGTTTTGCTTAACATAATCCCTTAAAATTTTCATGAGATGATGGGTGTCACATCTGGTTCATCTCTGTTCACAGCCGCCTACTTTTTTGGAGTAACCGTTTACTT
>JANCMA020013255.1:0-17408 GCA_024336925.2 Zoanthus solanderi
GCAATCTCTCCCACTCCCACTCTCCATCTTGCTCGATTCTTTGCATCCTCCTTCTTCAAACCAACACTCTTACTCTCTTTCTCCACTTGCAGTCTCCATGTCTTCCTCAGTTGTCCTCGCTTCTTCTTTCCCTTCACTTCAAACTCCAATGCCTTCCTCAAAACATGTACCTTCCTCAAAGCAATTGTACACACAATATAAATTATATAGCACTGAATAAAAAAAAAAATTTAAGCTTAATTTATGGCTGATATCTGCCACATGCGAAAATGAAGTTATATAATTGAAAACAAGTAACACTTATTGGGCAAAGGTATTCAAAAATAAAAGTTCTGTATTTACATTTTTGTCTGTCACGTTGACAATGGTCTCCATCAGTAAAGGAATGTGATGGTCAAATGTTTTGATGTAGGTTTTCATCTGGTGTGAACTGCAATGCTTTGAGCTGATCATCTGAACCCAGTGAGTTTCAATTGTTGCCATGCACGACACCTGTGAACAATAGTCATTGTCATTATAATCACCTCATCAAAACTATATCAGCAACAACAGCACCACCATTATTGCCACCACTAATATGTATTTATTATCATTACAGCATATTTCATCATTGTTATTTTATCAAAATTATTATCAACTGTAACATCTTCATTATCATCATTTTCAATGGGAGCATAAATATCACAATTGCATCACCTTAAGAATTATTTATAGTCTTAGTTAACATCATCATCAGTTCCTTTAATATTCATTTATTTAATATAATGCTTCACCTACGTAAATTATGTTCACACACAATAATAAGACAAGCATACATAATATACAATATACATAAGGTGTAGACAGGGTCACCACAATAGCCGGGAGCCAATTACTGTGGGCCCATATTAAAAAACTTGGGGCAAAATACTAGTTAAGGTAGAACAAAAAAGCTATAATCTAAAAACAACATGAGATGGTCGTGTCCAGGGGGGCACACAGTGTTGTATTCATACATATTGTCTTAAATGACGTAGTTTCATTTGGGTAGTATATAGCAACGTACATGTACAAGCACTATTTTATTAATTATATATAGTACTTGATTAAGAGGGTCTTAAACTGGTTGAGAGTTATGCTCTTGAGCCTGAGTTTTTTTTCACTGAGAGATTGTGATTAATATTTTATGTACTGTATGTATAGTATATATAATATAAAACTGAATCAACACTAGGCATCCATTTGTAAAGTAACAGGCTGGAAGGACACTCAGAATCGTTACCTACCAGCCTTGCCACTTCATTTCCAACTTACCATTTGCTCTCGACCAATTTCTTTTCCTTTATACAAATGTCCATTCAGTAACTTGCAGGCAACAATGACTGGTTCTTCCACTCTGACAATTGATACAGTAAAATAAGAATTAATAAGAATTAATAATAACAACTCAGTTGGTTAACACAAACTGCTGGTATAGATCTAGAAGCCAGGTTGTTTGTGATACCTAATACTTTTGGTGGACCTATATATAATGTTTGAGGGAAAGATTGGATGATACAGTTTTGTATAACCGATTAAGAATGAAATTCCCCTTTTCCCCCTCGCTGCCAACAATTATTACAAGACAGTGTAAATCAAGGTTCTTTAAGACTTCATCATCGTCATCATAATTAGTTTTATGTCCACTTTATGCGTTGGATGGTTTCTAGAAAATTGGCCAGGTCTTTGCTAACTCTTCTCAAATCCATCCTTGAAAAAAGATAGTAATATTGACAGACAAGAAGACTTAAAAGTACAGCTTAATATCCTGTGGCAAAAGAATGTCACACACAATATCAACCCTCAGCATGACCTGATCATGAGATGGTATCAAACCTTTGGTATTCTGCTCAGCAGTTTTGAATTAGCCAATAGTATGCACACAAGAAAACAAAGTATGATATTATGTAGTTTTTTTGAGTTGTTTTCCTTTTCCATTTTATTTTGTTAAACAAATATATTAATTTTACAAAGTGAGATTAATCTGGAAATACTATTCAAGGCAAGTCATTCAATTTTAATAACAACCATACTCTGATGATTTGGTTTTACAAGAGAATTTTCCATTCTTGTTTTAGACTTTTAAAAATACTGGTTAATTAGATAACATATATAATTATTTCCAAAAATAGCCTCAGCTTTCCAGCTAGCTTCACTAAGTCAGTTTTAATAATTTTCATAACAAAGGAATAGGAGAAAATACATGGAAATAATGTATGTACATAACTTAAATATTATTTTATAGCTTATAATTTTACTTTAGAAATAAATAAACCAAAAAATACAGCAAATGTAATGACCATCAACTCCTTGGATAACCCTACACACCCAATTTTTCTGTTCCTCCTCCACCCCTAGGGGAGCGACCCCCAACATTAGGGGGTGGGGATGCTTGTAACACCTCTTGGGGGACAAAAATTAAAGATTTGATGCCAGAGACAAACTTTTGACATTTACATACAAAACACTGCCTTATAAGGCTTCCACAGAATCATACAAACATAAACACAAATTCCTATATCGGCAATTCAAGTTGATGTTACTCTAATTAAGTCTTTTGGGTGGTACCTCTCAGGGTTTGAAATCAACCTGAGCCATGCCCAGGTTGGTATCGCTTAGGGTTTCCGTTAAACACTTCCAATAAGCATCCCCTCCCCAAAAAGTTGTGATTCCCCCCCTGGGTTCCTCTTTCAACTTCAAATGAGTAATTTTGTAGGAACTTTGTGTTACCTACATAGCTACAGTATCAAATGTTTATTAAAGAGATTTGAAACTAACGTTTCCAGACATTATTAATTACAAGAACTGATTTTATAACATTATGCTTTTGTGACAAGATCAAGCTATTTTTCTCTTGTATGATTCTGTGCTTAACAATTGGTATTTTTAATAGTAATTTTTTATTTGCAAAACAATTGTGTTTAAAAAGTAGTACACCTAACGAGTTCCACTTATTATGCTTCCAGGCTGCCAATGCAACAAACTACATATTATTCTGTACATACACATGTACAATGACATTACTTTAATTAAAAACATCAAAGTTAACCTAATTCAATCGACGTTTCTTATTCTGTCAAAACCCATCTAGAGGTCAAGTATTTCAGCACCACACCTTTTAAGAGCTGCAACTCATCGTTAATTCTTTTCATTCCTTGAATGGTTGAAATGCCATCAATCTGATACAAAATCATCTTATATAGAATACATACTATAAGTATAAATTGCATTTGTCCAATGTATTATGCTCTTTCATTTAATGCTCAAGGCCCAATTTGAATGCAGAGTAAATTCTATGCTATAATTTATGACAAATCTAAAAAGCACAGATTTTTTTCCATATGGTAGGTTGCAACAATCTTTTTAAAATCTTATTTTTAGCAATAAAATGTCTTATTAATGCCTTTAATCTTACGGCAGACCCCTCAGATTTAAGATTTCCTTATCCTTTAAATCGATTGTTTATAAATACCAATTATAACTAACAGTCGGTCAGTTCATAAGCACCTTTTATTCCTTTCCTAAAGATCAGACTTGAAGGCAGTGAGGGCCTAAGATCTGATACATTATGTCAAAATGTGATGAAAACCTATTTTTATAACTGAAGCATAAAAAAGATTTATAATACCAGAAATTATATGGTTGCAAAGTCTTGTAAAATTGTATCTTCCCCGACACTTGGGTTTAGCTAGGTTACAATGAGTATCCAATTGCCAATGGTTGGTTATTGGATCATGCTAAATGTAAATGCTCCTATTCTTAAAAAGATCTAAAGTATTCAAAAAAAATAAAACAAAAAAGTGAACATATGTATGTGTTCAAAATGCCAAGACATAGGAAGCTGATAGAGACTCAAAGTAAAGAACAATGAGGGACAATGATGACAAGTGTTCTTTATAACAGTTGTACTAAAGATAAATTAGTTGATTAAAAAAAATAAATACTAATACATGTGTTGTGGCTGGAAATTTTTTTTAGTTGGAAATTTTCCAACCAGATTAAAATTTTGAAACTAGATAAGATGTTTTTTTTTCTAACTAGTGGTAAAAAAAGAAAATATTTGAGAACTTGCATCGGTTGCTTGAGGGGCCTAGTGATAGTGATAGTTGACTTGAAATCCAGAGTATAGAGGTTCAAATGTTGGTGAGATAATAGAGATTTTAATTTCTGATTTTGATACTAATGAATAATGGCTGGCCAAAATTCTGCATTAATTCATGGACCTTTTGTTTTTTAAAAAAAGCTTGGAAGTAGATATATCTGAACAGACATAACTAAAATGCCGATGAAAATAGGTAGCAAAACCAGACTAATGTCTGGCAAAGTGAACTTGGCTATTATTAAAAACTTAAATTTTATCCAATTAAAATGATTAAAAAGAATTTGAATGGCTTAAATATTGAACTGTCAGATGAAACCCAATTTTAAAAACCTGTTGAGATCTTAATTACAATACTGGAGATATATTGCCTTAATTTTGTGTGCCCTGCATGGACAAACATTTATAAATAAATATTGAATATATAACAATGTTCAAAGTGTTGTTTAATTTTTTGAAAAGTAATAAAACTGTTTTGGCTATTCATTCCCTCTCTTGATCCCTGTGACCCCCATTTTTCTGCAACTGAAATGCTGCTCCAAAAAATTGGGGTCAATTTAATAATGCTTGTGGTTCATTTTAAGGCAAGACCAACTTAATCTCTTAAAGCATGGACCCAACTGGCCCTGTTTTATGGAAAACCGAAAAAAAAAAAAAGACTAACTCTTTTAAGTAAAATAAAATCAGTTTTTTAAAAAGATTACTAACTAAAAATTGAGCTCTCAATTGGCTTTGGCCATGCTTTTACAGTGTATCCATAGAACAATTCTTTATTTTGCAATTATTTTCTCGACCAACCCTAAAAATGTTTAAAAAAGGAGCTTTGAACAATCATATTGGTATCATATTGGTCTGGCCTAACAATACATTTCAGACAAAATAAATCCTTCAAATGGTTACACAAAACTAAGCTGACAATCACAGTTAATTTGTTCTGACAAGTTTATTAATAAATAAATGTGTATAAAATTATATATTAGCTAAAATAAAAATTATTATTAAATTTATTTTGAAGTCTTAATAATGAAATAAAGTAACTTTAATATTAAATCAGTTCACATGAGATCCATTACTTTCCTTATTGCTAGAGTTACCTAATACAGTTTATACAGTGGAGCATATAATGGGAAAAAGATGACAGAACCATCATCTAAAGCAATTTTATGCTCATACTTTTTTGACATTAGAAAAGGAATTTTAAAGACTTGACACAAAGTAAAGAACATCTGAATTTTACAAAATGTTTTTATTTCTTTAGTAACCAATTGATAAGAAACATTAATTTTATTAAGTTACTGTATGCATCGTCAGGCAATACAACAAGGAGTAAAAATAACATACAGCTGCACTAGAGTCTTAACTCAAATCTTTCTACAATTATTGTTTAAGTAAATGTATAATCATAATTATAACATTTGAATGTATTTTAGCCTGAAGTATTTAAGTCTGAACAAAGTAGTTTAAAATTTCAAAAAATCTAGCAAGACTTAATCCTGAACTTTCAGAATAATTATATAACTTACATCTCTGTGATAAACAGTTTCTAATTTACAGTAAAATGTACGTCAAACAATATATTATTTTACATTTTTTAAAACAAAGAGTGAGACTGACAAAAACTGACTGGTTATTTTGCTCTGAGCTAGTGTTACATTAGTAGGGCCAGTTAAAGTTCCAGTGGAAAACATAAACATTTCCCACATTTTATCTTGATTTTCGAAAAAACTTTCTGGCCTGAAGATTAAGATTGCTAAAAAGTAACAAAACTTTTCTTATTAATCTTTTGTGAGTTAAAAATTTTTTTGGAAGTCCACAGAAATATTACAGTGGGATATTATAGTACATATAGATATATATATTATATATCATGTGTTATTTTCACTGTCCATTGTTTTGTCTGTTTTGACACCACGTGGTTTGATCAGATCTTGCCAGCAACTTCATGTAGACTGCCTTATTCTTCATGATAACAGTAGCCCCATGCTACTTAGCATCTTGATTGACGATCCCAGATGGAGACAGAAAAGAAACACTGTACATCGGTATTTGCACAAATAACATCTTATTAGCATGGTGTATAAAAATATTAAAAGTTTTGACTCATTGTAAGCTGGCCAAATTAATATCCCCTGGGCTGGTTAAACCATGCTCCCATATGTTGACTTTATGTGCTGCTGTTCAGGATATGGTTTTCAGACCATTTAGTCTAGAACAGGGAGTATATATATAAATCAAGGAAATTTCGTCTAGAACAGCTAGGGTATAAAATTTAGCAACATTTACAAACTGTTTGTTTAGTACAGGGTGCAACAATTCTTCTTGGATAAGAATTGATTTGACTGGGTTTAAAACAGAGTATCCAGGCAAATAAATCAAGCCATTTCTTGTGTTTGTGAAGGTCTAACAGCACAACCCCACCCAAAACTTCTAGTGTCAGAGTAACCCCCCTTCCCTGCCCAGAGCCACTGCAACTGGGAAAATAAAAAAAAATCATTTTCCAACCTGAAGTGTTTTTCAGAGTTTCCATCATATCTGACTTCTAAAGCTACCGTAACACTGAATAAGGAAAATTTATTGCATATTTTGGTTATAAAAATTAACACTAAAATTAGGGAATCAATGTTTCAATGTCTAGCTGCTTATATAACACCAATATAAAGATAAAACTGAATATAAAATTAGCTAGTAAAAATACATTGTATTAAACATAAAAATTAGATTTATAAGCATTGATCTGCTAAATAATTAACTGTATACTCTGGCTAACATGATAGCTTACTATTTTATTAAACAAAAACTAACTAACTTCATAAAACTATAGAACTTTTCTGTAACTTTCCCCAGTTATTAATTATTATTTATTGAAACTACACTTTTAGCAAGTACAGTATTTGCAGAGATGCAACCTGGAAAGATGTTGCCCTCATAACTATTTTACACCATTATATCTAACACTTTTAACTGAGATGCCGGCAGTTGTTTATGATGTAGGTTACGATACTAGAATGATTAAAACAATGAAAAACATGGTTACTGTGTGGCTTTTTAGAGTAACAGCTGCATGGAGAAAATAGTGAGAAATAGCCAGTTTATTGGTGAAAAACCACAGCATAGGACTGAGGACAAGGGGAAAAGGGTATATGAAGCTTGTGTGAGATCTGCTTCACTGTATAGAGTAGAAACATGGGCACTGACAAGCAGACTGAAAGATGTTTCTAGTACGTAGATGTGATCGCAGGATGCTGAGATACATGGCAGGAGTGAGATGGCAAGACAGAAAGTCTAGCAGTAAGGTCGCAGAGATGTGTGGAGTTGAAGACCTTAAGTTCTGTTAAGTTGAGGCAGAGAAGACTGAGATGGTTTGGACATGTGAAAAGATCAGAGGGGGGTATGTTGGGTAAGGTGGGGGAGATGAGAGTTGGGGGGTGACAGCCAGCAGGAAGGCCTAGGAAAAAGTGGAGTGATTTTGTGATGGAGGATATGAAATTGTTGGGAGTGGAGGAGCATGTGACGCAGGATCGACAGATGTGGAGGGTATCCAAGATGAGAAAATGCAGATGTTAAATGAGAATGATGATGATGATTTATTTAAGAACCTGAGCTACAATTGGGCTAGTACAAGAAAGATGTGCAACATTTCTATTTTGAATTAAGCACCAACTCTATCAATCAATAACTATTATACCTTAGGAATTTTAGCACAAATTAAAGTTTTTTGAAAATGTTTTTTCTTTAACTTCACATTCATGTAGTTTGATTCATTACAGCTATGATCTACAGGGCGGGCATAGTTGGTGCAGTTGTAAGATCACTGCTTTCTGACCACAAGATCCTCAGTTTGATCCCAGCTTTGCTGAGATTTATATTTGTGTGACCTTCTTTTCTGCCTAAGCCAACTCAGCTTTCCATCCTTCTAGGGTATGTAGGTAAATGAGTACCAGCATCTGCTGGGAGCTAAACTGTGATGGATTAGTATCCCATCAAGGGAAGTCAAAGATGCTCGTCTGCTTAACACTACAGAAATCGGAGATAAGCAACCAGCTCCATGGGCCACCAAGTTCATAAAGGATTTAGCTTCACTAGCTATGATTCACTAAACTTATAAACAAAATAATGCTGCCAAGTAAAAACTTTCCAGTCCTAGAAAAAGTGATAAAATGTTTCTGGACTTCCTAGGAACCATGAAGACTATGTTCTGCAGCTGTCACAGACTGTCATTTGAAACAATGATTTTCATTATTTTAAATAGAACTACACTTGTTACATCTTTAAGTGGGTTTAACACAATGAATACCATACCTAGAAGGATGTTTATGTCTGCTAGATGTTTCTGTTACATCACTGACTTGACTTGCGCTGTCACTGCTTGGATTATCCTGGTCAATGCTACTGTCAGACTCCACTGACGAGTGGCTGATGCCATTCTGTTTGATTTTCAACCTTTCCAGTCCTTCATTCTTTTCTTGTTGGATGTATTTCCTGGAAATCAAACTTGCAAGATCACTGTGGCTAACTTCTCCATTTTCTTCAATATAATTAGTATTTGTGCTTATTCCATTTCTCACAGATTTCAGTGATGAAACAGATGAACCACAAGTATCTTTGTTGACATCAAAATCACCAACACCTACTGATTTCATTTGAACATTAAAACAGCGCTCACAAAAACTGTCAGTGACACAACAGTCTCCAACACCAACAGTGTTTGTGCGAATGTGCAAACATCGATCACAATAATTGTCTGATATGCAGCATTCACTAACCCCAACAGTCACAGAGGTTGCAACACAATTTATTCCTACAGATGTTGTTTTGGTATTTTCACACTTGTCACACAAAAGATCTTTAAAACCAGTTTCACCAACACCTACTGTCCTTGTCTTTCTACTGTCACATTTATCACAATATGTATCAGTTATGCAAAAACTGCCAACACCTTGGGATTTTGTTTTGAGATTTATACATTTGTCACAAATGACATTATCAACTGAACTGTCTCCAACACCACAAGAACTGGTCTCTACACTTGCACACTTATCACACATGACATCATGGATGGATTTATCTCCTGATGATTTATCAACTGTTGTTAAATGTTCTCCAATCCCAATGCTGTGTGTTTCAAGGCAGCTACATATATCACATAAATAATCATCATATATATCTGAGTTCCCAACACCAACAGAGTTAAACACCGGCAAGTCAATGTTATTTGCAATTATTTCATCAACAGGTTTGCTTATTCTGTTGGATTCTACATTTTTACATTTTTCACAAAATTCATCATCAATTGTACAAATACCAGAACCAACAGACACTGCTGAGCTACAGTCAACTGTCTGGACACCTACAGAAATGCATGAGTAGTCACGGCAATAGGTTTTGTAACCTTCTGTATCATTAATATCTGCAGATACCTGCACTGATGCTACAACTGGTTTCACATTTACACCTACATCCTGTATATGTACTTGCATAGGGTCACATCCTGAGTGAGTCATTTCAGGTATGACTTGTGTGAAGGTGGACTTAGAGTGTTTTATAGCCATATCATCACCCACTGCAACATCCTTGGTGAATGATCGCATCATACCAACACCAATAGATCTAGTTCGAACTGGTGAGCCAGCAAATTTCGGTACTACATCATGACCCTGTTCTGGAAGCACCATCTGTGACTGGCAAGACTTTTCACTTGTTTGAACTGATATATTTATGCCAACTGAAATACATGAATTTGTTTTGTCATTTTTTACCTGTTGAGGGCAATTACAAAGAGAATCATTAATAGAAAAATTGCCAACTCCGACAGATCTTGAATTTAGCTTCAGCCGTAATCTCTTTCTAATAGAAGCATAGTCATCGTCATCATCACCATCATCATTTTCAGTATCGCTAATGCAACCCCTTTGCCTAAAACTATAGACTGAAAAATCCTTTTTTCTTGTTTTTCTTTGTGTGTTTTTAGCTTGAAGTTGCTTCACCAATTGCCGTTTTTCTTCTTGAAGGACGGATATCCTCACTTGAAGTGTTGGAACATTTTTCACTTGTTCCTCAAGCTCTTTCAGCCTTAACAAACTTTTTGCCATTTTTTCACGAATTTTCAATAATGTTTGTTTCATGTCAGAGTCAGCAGGTAAATCGGCTATTGATTTTTCTAGTAGTGAGGCGCTCGGGGATTTTATACTTGATTGCCAGCTCAGCAAATCAAAAGAATCAGCAGCAAAATTGTATGGGAGTGGTGAGTGAATGTTGCCATCACTAGAAGGTGATAAACTTCTCGGTGTCATGTTTGATGATGCTTGACTGATTGATTCTAAGTCAAAACTCTTTATGCTACTTGTTTCACTGTCTGAATAAATCTCAGAGTCATTGTCTGAGCCCTGGCTGAGAGGCCGTAGATTGCCTTCTTTAGCATCTTTTGCTTTCTCTTGAAAAATATGTGAACGGAAGTTTGTACCACTTCCCAAACGAAATGGAGACTTTTGTGACATGTTTCTTCAGTTTATTCAAACATCAGGAATCCTATTTATGAAGAAATCAGCATACTTATATGAGTTGTAAGTCAAATACTCGAAGCACTTTATGATACTTGGGGATGTGAAGTCACTTCATGATCTTTATATTATTACTCTAAGTGACAGTTCCAATGAACGGCTTCATACCTACTTAATAGCACCTGATTTATAATCAAATCTCCCATTCTCCCTTATTAATTTCCAGTGAATTATCAGCCCCCAGATTATAAATAAATATTAATAATAGTCCTGTTATAGTTTTCAAGCCCCCAGGGTGACAAACATTCTGTAGCTCAGCCACTGTACACAATCAACTGCCATGTTAGACAAAAAGAAAAATACATAACATAGCATACAAAATTAAGCTGCAAATAATCCAATGCAATCTCTAAACAGCACCAACAGTCCTTTACTCTTGGATCGAAAATTCAGAAACGTTTTATCCTAGCTCTTACTAAAAATAAAAGTTCCAAATGTGCTTGCAAAGACAAAAATTTACTCTGAGCCCGGCACAGACGTAATATCAAAACAATCCCACGTCTATCTCACTTGATAAACCGCCCTTTACCCTAGAGGCAGAGAAAAGATCTGTTTTTAGCACTTATAAAGCTTGTTGAAAAAATATTTTTGACGCTAGAAGACAAACTTAATTAGCTTGTTAGCTGCGGATTTTTCAACGTACATCTCAGGCGAAAATTTCAGAGAACGCAAATAATAAATCTCTACTTGTGAAAACTATAAATAAAAACACAGTGTTTATTTTATAATTAAAAAAGAATGAAGGATCTTGAACATACTCACAAAAGTATGTGGTCGACACTTAGAAGTGGATTCCGTCGCTCGACGCGGCAAAACTTTCTACTCCCACGAGCCTCTTCAATGCTGTTAAAAAGAGCTGTATGTTTAAATCACGAAAATTTATGTAAAACAAATTAGCACAATAAGTGACAATTTTTCTCTCAGTATGCGATAAAAAGTTCAAAAAACAAAGCATTATGGTGAAATTCGTACTCAATATTCACATAAACAAGATAATATATACCACAAAGTTCTCGCCTATTGCTGTGTCGGATGCATTCGTCTTCTTGCTCTGTTGAGCTCTAACGTATATAATTTGAGCTCTAACATATAAATACGTTTGGAAACACAATTTTGGCTCTTAAAACAGAAAAATGAGTTGAACTAAAATAGATTGAGGACTTAGGAAGCAAAATTTAATTCAAATAATTTTTAATTTGTAGTGATAATGTTTAACTTACTAGCTACGCTGCAAATGAAGTCACTGGCTCAGTTATTTGAGGTTTTAAATAAACCCAACATGATTTTAAAATATTTTAAAAACCAAACCGTTCGCCGATAGTTCAATGGAATAAATTCTTCGAACTTCAAACTGGACACAATCACGCACATCTAAACAAATCTCTGCAGAACAGATTTTACTACTCAGAACCTGATATCAGCTATTTCCGATCGCAATCAACATAACGCTATCATCTGATTGCAATAATAACGTAGATTGAATTTCTCCCCCAAGGAAGCTCAAACCAACAGCATCTTGGCTTCCACTCTAAAGAAAACAATTTTTTCCGTAGACAAACGTCAAAGACAAATCAAATTTGTTTGCTTTTAGATAAAGAATACAGTCAAAGATTCCAAAATTTAATTGATATTTTTAAGTTGCAGTCCGAGAAGTACACAATATTAAGCTCTTTTTGTTTTCGTGATCAAAAAATTCTCTTCAAACGATTCGAATGTTTGTGCAAGGCGAGCTTTATTCATCCGAAGCCAAGGGCCTTGGCATTTGAGAAAATTAAACTCTCCAATTTTCAACAGATGAAAGTCAAATATTTACCAGCCGAGCTTCTATATTTTAACATTACATGAAAAGAATTTTTAATAACCCTGCAAACTATTTGCGTGTTTTTGAACAGACCAAAACGCACAAAGCAAAACGGAGCAAATAGTGTTTTTTACGACTTCATTCGTTTACGACACATGAACATTACTTTTGTTACAACATACCCAGTTTTTGTTCCATCGAGGGCAGGCTGTGTTATCAGTATGTTGTCTGAATACACTTTATGTTATCGCAAAAAAAATACAATGTACATTGTGTACACCTTTGCGTAACTACTGTCCGTTAAAAGACATTTTAATAACAATAGTACCATTACGAAGTAACTTTAACTTGATGTTGAAATACTAAAGCCTTCAAACACAAAGACGTCATTCGACGTGGCAGATTTTGTTTCCAGAGCCAGAGGACAGTTGATATTAAGGCTTGCCATTCGCAAAAATAGCCAAAATCACTTTTCGTGTCTTTCCTCACAAATCAGACATGTTCTTGAACTCCTGCCCTTTGCGTCTTTTAACTGCACATCATTGAAAAACGACGGAAATCCATTTGCATTTGCTCTTGTGCGACATGGAGTTAATTTCAAAATTTTTATTTAAAATTTCAAAGGAATGGCGCGCAAAAACTGCCAAGCAGCAGTTCGAGTACTGAAAACGTAGTCTCTGTTTTTAAATATTAAAATCCCAAAAGTACAGAAATTCTCGCCTTTAAAACGCCATGATTCATTAAAACATTTCCTTCATTTTAAAACACTGGATGAAGTGAAACGGAATTAAAAAAAACATACTCGTGCATTCCTTTAATGAAAGGAGATTAGTTATTAAAAATGCGTTAACATCAAATAATAAATATTTCTTACTTCATTTATCCATTGAAACTCTTTTCATCCTAAAATACAAACGCACTGCAGTCTTGTCAACATTTCTTTATAAATATAAAAATGAGAAAACCATGCCTTTTGGTTCTTGGCAAACGATCAGTTCACATTGGAATTTTAGCTATTCAAGTTACTGAACCGGAACGAAACAACAAACACCACACAAATATTCTTTCTTATAATGACAAAGAGCCTCCATATTCATTAAAATAATGAATGAAAGCAATTATGTTGTGATGAAAACTTCGTGTAAAAATGGACGACCAACGGGCCTCCAGAGAAGGAAACACTGTTACTGATCCCTAAAGGTCGTAACCTTCTTTTTAGAAAAGAAAACATTGTCTCAAAATTCACCCTCAGAAATAATTACATCTATATGTGGATACCTTAAAAACATATTGCTTCGTTTACTCAAAGAATATACTAAGAATTTCGCTTAAATTGCCCTTACAGAAGAATGTAATAGACTTCAAAAAAAATTCTTTTCGAGTTTAGTGATCTGTTAGTTAACGTCCAAACACCAAAGGAAAAAATTTAAAAACAAATTAACAACTTTTATTTCTATATTAGTTCAAAGAGATTTACCTTCAAATTGTATGAATTAGCCTTTGTCTTGTGCACTTGTGGTTTAAGAATACGATTCTCAGCTTATCGAGAAGAACAGATTCCTTCACATTCAAGTGGCTCCCAGACATATGACAAACGAAACGAGCTACATGCTTCCCGTACACTGGACCCCAGGAGTGACAAGAGTGACATTATTTCCAGTCCCTCTTGGGGAATATTAAGTACTGATAGGTCACGGTCAAACCTTGTCACGCACGGTGAATCGAATACATGTACTTCTTTACTTCTATATGTCTGAGTGTAATACAACTTTATTGAATGGACTACAACTCATATAAGAGTTATTTCCATATATAACAAAAATAGATAAACATGTATATTTTTATACTATGTACAGTATACAAATGTTTGAATACAATATTCCATAAAAAGTAAGTAAAAAAATTTATATTAAGCTAATTTGAACTTAAAGTAGTGTATATTTATTTGTATTTTGTAGAAATAAGCACTGGTTAAAATCATAATTGAAATATCTTTCATACTTATGAAATATACAAATATAGATTGTATTTATCGAATTGCTTGAAACTGATAATGGTAAAAGCGCAATGCTTGTGGGATGTGGCTATAAAGATGAACTCAAGTACAGATAGCACAAACGTGCTAGTAGCTAACTTGAAACCACTATATTAGGCACTATGGCCACGTTGATTGCGGGCTTTATCCCTTTAAACTACCACAAAAAATAGTGAGCCTGACTGCTAGCAGCTATGGACAGCTGTTTGGGTCTTTTTAGGCCTCATCAGCATGGCATAGCCAGCAAACAGGCTCAGGTTCCCAAAACGAACATAAGTGATGGTAAAAAATGGTGCTGTCTGTACTTGAGTAAGATAGTAAGAATAATTCAAACGAGTATTCCTTTCATCAAAAATTAAATTTTTCGTTTTTTTCAGGTTCTATTCAGTGTATTGAACAGCTTATACAAAGTTTTTACCCCAGGAGACATTGATTTGGAATGCTCGCATTTTCTTAAAAAAAGCTTGATAAAGTGCATACGGGATTCTCCGAATATGTATACGTATGTATGTGGACATTTATACGTCCGGATACTAGCTGTTTCAGGAAAGTCCTCCATTGGTCATAACAGATAACACGGCTATTTTTAAAATTGCCTTGGAAAAATAAAAAAAAATACTAATAGCCTTTTCGGCTTTTTATCGACAACCTAGAAACGCAATGTTTCATAAAGCATGCACAGATTATAGTCACATTCTATGAAGTTTTGGTTCAAAAATTTCTTAACTAAAAATTGTTTTGAGTATAACATTTATAGATACACAGCGTGAATTTCTTTTTCGAGACATAAGTACCTTTTATTTGGTGAACTGTACCAGAAATGAGTGTTATTTAGTCTGCCCAGCGCCATAAATAAATAAATATCTAATGATAACTCCCCTAAAGAGGCTTTTCAGTATCATTTACAAACAATTACAGAGCAGACAGTTGAGAGACTTACATAGATCGTCTGCTACAGCGACTCACAAATATTTTTATATATTAATAATGCTCCCAGTAGAAGAGACAGACCACACAATATCAGGATCACCACCCTACTCTTTATGATCAATGTACATGGGTTCTTTTAAGTCCCCTGATAGAGGGTCGGGAGACTGGACCTACGGTTTAACGTCCATATCCGAGAAGTCGCCAAGGTCTAACCATTTGTTGATGTTATAACAAAGGCAGCACCTTCTCCTCAATTATTTTAAGACCCCGAGTGTTGGTCCGGCCGGGAATCGAACCCGAGCTTCCCGCACGATAGACTGGCACCTTACCAACTAGACTAACCAGGCGGCGGTGTTACAGATAGATAAAATTCTAATAAACAATTACTTTAGGTAACAGTGACTACATTATAAAATGGTAAAAACGTTCTCTGGAGTATTCAGCATAAAATTTCAAGGTCCTAAAACTTGGAATTTTATTGATGAATCCCTCAAATCCTGCAGCTTACGAGTATTCAAAAAGAAGTTAAAAACTCAAATTCTTGATAATTACTAACTTCGAACAATCAGTTTGACTTCCAATCTCAATCAGTTTTTCTCCAGTTTGTCCTAGGTGTAATTCTGTGTGAATGTGTGTTTGTTGTTTGCCACTCCGACCCTAAATACGTACATTTTCAATTGATAGATTTAATACTTATAAAGCAAGGACATCCAACCTAGACAAGCCCTTATGGTTTTTTTTGGATGTCCTGTACCCATGCATTATTTACTTTACATCTGTTTTATCATTTATCAATGTACATCATACAGTACTGAGTAGTTTACATACTTTCTTTCTATTTTTTTTTTCACACTGCCATGTAAAGCTGTAAATCTGGGTCGAAAATAAATAAATTGTTGTTGTAATTGTCGTTAAGTAAATAGAACAATTCTGGTATTATTTCGGAAAGTCGATATCAGTTGGTCTCACGTTGAATTATCGATTTTGTTTACATCTCAGTGAGTGACAAATTTGCATATTTTGACCCACAGCAATAGTCGTCGCGTATCCACGACTAAAAACGAGGCGAACGTTTGGGAGAATTCAAGGCAAACGTTTGGGAGAATTCGAGAGCAGATCAGCGAGACGCAGTCGAGGGTTTTCACCTGCTCGATAATTCTCACAAACTTTGCTGAGGTTTTCAACAGGCTATGGAGGCACGGACAAAATGTTTTATTTCTTTTATAAAATTATTATTTTCACTGTTAACAAAGAGAAGGACGATATTAGAAGTGCGTACTGCAAATTCTCACAACTCGGAGACAGTTAAACCACATATTGCGCACGCCATTTTCGTGCTTCATAGCCCTATGAAAACACACTTGTAGACCAATCAAAACACACGTACTATCCAAATTATTTTATAATTTGCAATAAAGATAAGCAATGATATTTGACGTTTTGAAGTCTCGCTGGACGTCATTTTTAAATTGAATTTATTGGATGAGTTTGAACAATGATTACAAAAAGTGTAGTAAGGGAATTCATGTTTGAATACATATAGAGTTGTACACAATTTCATTGCAAAAAAAGTGCATATTTAGTATTTACCAAAATAATGGGATAATAATGCACTTTAATTTCAAAGAAACAATGCAGCAGCAATGTAAACCTTTTTCTTATTTTTAGCACGCCTCAAAATCAACTAATAATGCATCGATCAATTCGAACCTTCAACATCCCCCATACCCAGGCAATGACAGCAGTCCTTTCCCGGAGGCCTGGAATTTGATGTTAGGAAGTGCCTGGGGGCCGGGAATTCGAACCAAAGGGAGGGGGAGGGCCGGGCATTTGAACAAACAGCTAAATTTTAAATTGAATATATTCTTTTCCTGTAATGAATTTAAGTGTCTAGGCTTTAAATTTGCTAACATTTTGATTATACATACAGCATAAAAGTTCAGCTGTTCAGTGAGCTGTGTATTATGT
>JANCMA020013348.1:0-17405 GCA_024336925.2 Zoanthus solanderi
AGTGACTGCCATATTTGGGATTTGTCCCCGGTCCCACGCGTACCACGAGTAAAGGCTTAATGAGCCTCTTGTTTTAACAAGAGATGTTGTTGATCTTATTTCAGAAAGGACAAACACATTGTCTACGTTTTAGCTACCGAAATGGTTAGAACCAAACCTTGTAAACTCCTTCTCAAATATTTTAAGCATCTCAGCTAACTCGGATACACTTTTACAAAAAATAAAAATACCGTCTGCATAGCTAACTTGGATATACCGAGTATCTCCATTACAAGGATGTTCTTTACGTTGGTTTTGGTTGGAACAACTACATGGAATGTTATATTTAAACAGTACACCAGGATTAAGTACCTCTAGATTAATCTAATACATCTCAAGTCAAAAATAAAAAGGTTGAAAATGCAAGGGGATTCTCTGCAACCAGATATTGTATGAAATGTAGATGTTAAGTATTTGATTGCTGCAGTCCTCTCTCTGTAAATGCATTTCAGCAATTTTACCAATGTTCTTGCTTCAGTGCGTATCTCTATGAATCTTAAAGAGATTGTCTCTGTCAATCCAATCTTTTGCTGCTTTCAAGTCAAAAAACCAGCAGAAAAGTTCACCCTGATGGTTGTCAATAACAACATCCTTGACTACGAAAATCGCATCATTTGTAGACTTGTTCGCTCTAAAGCCAAACTTGGTTATAAGAAGCAACTATTCATATGATGGTCTTAATCGTTCAATTATTATTACAATAAAAATTTTTGAACGTGTAGCAGCAATATGAAGACCACGATAGCTTCTGGGTTCTATCTTATTTCCATTGTTCTTGTTAAGACATGTTATCAGAGAGGGACACCATGATTTTGGCACAGTACATGCCGACCATATAAGAACTATAAAAGTATTCAACATTGAGGCCAACTTTATTGAGGAATTGTACTGGATTTGTTCAGCAACCAGTCCGCCAGATTCCATACACTTTCCTTTTTGAGACTCTTCACAATTCCAGCAGCCTTATTAACCGTAAGGGGACCTTCGTCAACAACCAATGAGTCACACCCAAGCGTATGTAGTACATGCGGATCATCTTAGGGATTGGTGACTATATCTGGCTGGTCACCTGACAAACGGCCAAAATGTTCACTGAAGTGTTTTTGAAGTTTCTCGGGTGGTATTGTAAGTTGATTTAATCTCTTAGTGGCTTAATCGTTCAACAACCTGAACTCCCCTTTTGCATCTCTTGCCTTACAAGATTCATTGATATTGTTTACATTTCGATTCTGGGATAAAAATCATTTTTCAGACTTCTAGAGAATTTTTTAAGAAACATTCTTTGCTTTATTCAGCACTATGGCTGTAACATTTACGCCATTCAATTTCAATCTTGCAGCCATGATCCTTCAAGAACTACTTCACTCTCAAGGAGCTTAGCGTGTGGAGATAGAACTATCTTAACTCCAGCAGCTTATTTTTGTAGGAAACCAGGATTAATAAATGACCATTTAGCGATCTCTCTATCTTGAAAATGTATAGTCTGTGTACCGGTCATATGGATTTCTTGGATACAGGTAAAGTCCTGTCCCAATATTTTACATTGGTATACAATCTGGAAAAGTTTCATCTCATCCTTACGTGTTTATAGAACCAACAACAAAAGTCGATCTCATTCTGGAAATACAGAACAATTTAGGTTCTTTGCCTTTTTTGAAAGATCAACAAGGGGGCCGGAAGAGGTTGCTTCACTGTAATACTGCTTGCCAGTCGCAAGATAACCACCTACACGTACCTTGCTTTTCACGCCATCCTAGCCGAACGAGGTTCCCTTTCCATTGGTCCGGCACCCATTAACGTCGTTAACGATTTCTACGATAAGCAAACTCATATCATATTGGGTTTGTCTCCTCTAAACCCACCGCGTTCTGCAACACCAGGGGCGGCGCTAGGAGCCACTGCCGCGGACGGTCTTCAAACACGTAAGGTGCTAGATAGATAAAGAAGCCGCTTGCTGAAGCTTACGTATATTACGCTTCACATATAGCTGAATATGGGGAGACCAGTCTGGGACATCATAGTGACATAGGCCTCCCAGAAAGGAACTACTCCTTCAGTGATCCTTACACCAAACAGGCTTCCTATTTTTATAGTACATTAATACAAAGGAGTATTGCCCGCTACCAACGTGGCCCCAGAACCCATTTTAGTGTTTTCAAGTTAGATACTAGAACGCGTGTTCTGTCTTTACTTGATGGTTATCGGTTTAAAGGTGCCATCAATATAGTAAAGATGATGTTTTTGTCGCAACGATATAGTGTGATATTGTTCTAACTTCTAAATAATATGTTAGTGCAATGATATTGACAGTGACATTGTTAGTGATACAAAGTCGGCGACAGTTAAGAGAAACGGTGACTGTAATTAATAAGGACTAAATAACATTTCAAACGATTAGAAACTTGACAGCTTTATTGAGCATGTAGTCTTTTTCAGACTGGTCGCAAACTGAGTACTTTGGTCCAGCTGTTAACAAGACAATTGATAGCTCGCTCATTCTGCCTCTGGTGCTGCAATATCTCACTCCCCAGTGGGTGTCTGTTATTGGCTTAGGTGCTGTCTCTGCAGCAGTAATGTCATCCGCGGATTCTAGTATTCTGTCGGCCAGCTGTATGTTTGCACACAACATATACAAACTGATTTTCAGACAGCGGGTAAGAATCCCTTTTACAATCGGGTATTTAGTTGGGACTTTATGTTCTATGGGCTCTAAATCGATAGTCTTGAATGTTTGTAACAAAAAGAGATAGGGCACATATAGAAATCTAATGATGTGCCCTTAAACCTGTTGTATACAACTTTTATTTCACGGAAGGAGGAAAAAAACTATCACAAAAATGTTTAAACAAAAACGTTGAAGATACTTTTTGAAGACTTTTTTGGGTGATTTAGAACGAATAGATAAGGGGATATTATTCCAAGAATATTTACCAATTACTGTAGGACAGAATTTTCTTAAATTAGTTCTATAATGTTCTATAGATAATTCTTCATTGGTTGCACTTCGAGTGAGATAACTATGTTGCTCAGTCACCATGGATAAATTATATTTATTGCTATTATGAATAAGATCATAGAACATTAAACATGTCTGTAGTTTTACAATATCAGACAGTTTTAAAAGATTAAAATGGCAGACAAATTATGGCTTACGATTTAAAAGTACTTGTCTTTTGTTGTAATTAAATAATCAGTATACTGAGAAACACATTGGATTTTAAAAGCTTAACTCTCTTTTAAAGTTGAATGATAGTTCTCAAAAGTAAAAATTAGGTAAGCTGTCAAAATTAATTTGTTTTAAACCACCTTAAATACAAATACTTCATAAATGGTGGACATTTTATTATTCTTTGGTCTGCAGTCAAATTAGCCTGAACGGCCTTCTTTGGGTAACAAATTATTTTAATCTTAAAATGGTACAATTTACGAAACAGAACTATGAATAAATGAACTACAGTACTCTATCAAAGCTGGCAGATGAGTGCAAGTATGCTCAACTTTTTAATTTGAATCAATTAAAACTTTGAGCAAATGAAAAAAAAATGGATGAACATGAAGTCAGATTGACTTGGCTAGAACCTGACTGGGGCAAATGATATTCTTAGGTGTTGACCTTATGTGCCGTGTACAGGGTTAGCAGAGGATTAATTAATAACTTCTTGTTAATAAAAAGATTCTAATAAAAAGATTTTATAAAAAGCAAATGCATTTTAGTAACCTACCAAATTTATGGATACTAGATACTTTGATATAAAGAAGCTTCTACTCACCATGACAACAACTTGTTCCATCTGGGATTTGTGGAGCCATTGTTAGCAGTGGGGGTTTCAAAAACATGATTGCCAACTCTAACTCTACAATAAGGATCCATCCTCGTGATTCCATAATTTTTCGCTAATTTTGCCTAGTAGTGCAAAGATTAAGCAATAATGGCAGTTGTTAGAAATGACAACAAGAATCGTAGTGGGGCAACTAAAATAATACTGTAGCTTACAATAAAAGCTCTCTTTTGAATAAAAGCAACAAACTTAATACAATAGAGATTACTGATTTTCATAAACTTTACTTTTGCTTGCTTGTCTCACAATTACAAGTCCTTTCCCAAAACTGTCTTATTTGCACGTTTCCAAAATCAAAAAAAAAGTAACAGGAACCGTGAAAAACTGTTTAATTTTTGAAATTTAGTATTACTATAAAAGGTTCTACTTTTCATCTAAATGATAAAAAATAAGCCAAAAAATTATAGGAACTTTAAAATTGAGCCCTACATACCATGTTTCACATTTGGCAGCATTTTATTAAAGTTTGTGTTGCTTATCATTTTTTCCATGCCCCTAATGAATAGCATGTTTGACATTTGGCAGAGTATTCATCTCAAATTACTTCTCTGTTTTTCAATGCCTCTCATGCACACCATGTTACAGGAAAATCAAGGTTTTACCTGACTGACAGTTATGCTGAGACGGCCTAAATTTTGCTGTGCAGGAGCAAATCCTGTGTAATAAACTTGTTGCACTGCAGGCGTTCCTGCTGCCGCTGATACCCTTAAGAAATCCTCAGGTAGATCACCAGTCATAACTTTATCTCGTCCGGTTCCTGTGAAAATTCAAAGAGATAACTCTTACAGTTACAAACAGTATGCAAGGAAAGTGCATGCATATGTCAAGAACAATATGGCAAGACAAGATTACCAATGAAGAGGTCAGAAGAAAATGCAAGGTGGAGAACCTTGAACATACTTTAAGGAAAACCAGGTTGAGATGGTTTGATCATATAAAATGTAGGGATGAGAATAGTACACTTAGGAGAGAGATGGAGATGTGGGTGGAAGGTAGAAGGCCAGTAGGTAGGCCAAAGAAGACCTGGAGTAAGGTAGTGGAAAAAGACATGAGGAAGTTGAACATCACAGAAGGTATGACAGTGGATAGAAAACAGTGGACACAACTCATATCATGTCCGACCCTAGGAGTGGGAAACTAGGGATGATAAACGAAGATAATGATGATGATGGTGATGATGATGATGATGATGCTAATGAAACTGCATGCATAAATAAGTATACCCTAATAAGGAAATTGTGCCAAATTTAGAAAATTCAAATGACTAAATTTTACATCCCACGAAAATGACCAACTGAAGATTATTTTCATTAAAATATAGCTGGCAAATGCATGGCCACTCATTGTGAGGAGATCATACAGTGTAAATCTGAACATATGCATGGGCGATCACACAAGGGTGCACTGAATGTTTTTGAGAGCAAGTTTTGTATGTTTGCATTAAGACAACTAATCCATTGGTTTCTGTGTCAAATGGTTTGTAATTTATGCATGTACTTATTCTCAGTTAAAAATTACAGCTTTAAGAACAGGTTTACTGCCTGTGTAAAACAATACAGAAAATCACAACTCAAAAAATTGCTGTGTGATTGTGAAACAGCTGCAGTGAAGCTCTCTCCAGAGGTTGGTAATACTTACTCCTCCAGCTGCTGTCAAGCAGAAAGTATCATCATCCACAAGATGAAAACAAACAGGTATTTTACTGCATTTATTTTTTTTCAAATATGCCTGAAGAGGCTGAAATTTCAGCGAAATATTATCGCACAGTTTTATAGAACTTTATTTATATATAGACATATAGGTGCGGATAATCAAGGTGCAGATAATCAAGGTGCGGATAATCAAGGTGCGGATAATCAAGGTGCAGATAATCAAGGTGCAGATAATCAAGGTGCAGATAATCAAAGTTCGACTGTACTTTGCTGTGTTATTGGGAAACTTATGACATTGTCAGCTATGCTATAAATGGTCCATGGATTGGCTGTGCATCTATTGTGTCATGGATGCACTTGTAAAATTTGAAGAGCACACAAGAAGCTTGAGAAGAACTCGGCTTCACCTCATGCTTCTCATTACATATCCATAACTCGATAGATATACGCCAGCCGTGGATCATTTCTTTAATTTCAAACTGCAAGCATCTGTGGCGTCAATAAAATATTTTTTTCATAAAAATGTTGACTGCACCAATGAATAATAAATAAATTGAAAGGTCTAGTGAAAAAACGGCATAAGTGACTTTTGATGAAGTTTTCAACTCTCACTAGATTATCCCTATTATCTCTTCATAACTTTTCGGAGAATTTAGCATTTCAAACAAAATCAGTTTGTTTTCATACTAGACAAAAATGACATAAATGAATTATGATCAAGTTCTCATCTCTCACTACATTATCCCTACATTATTTTTTCATAACTCTTGGGAGAATTTAGCATTTCATGCAAAGTCACTTACATTGTTTTTGCACTAGCGGGAATCCCCCACTTTCATAAAAAATCCCCCAAACTTTTTGATGCCAGGCGGGACAAATCCCCCACTTTAAATTACGTCACTGTATTATTTAAAATAGTCTAACTAAGACTAATCCCCCACATTTTTTGAAAATCCCCCACATTTTTTCAAAGCATGGGGGCAGATCCCCCACTTTTTTCAAACCCTAGAATAATGTAGATCCTTCAATTATGGTCAAAATGATTGAACAGGCAAGTCTAAGTATTTTTAACCATGACAAATATGTGCCTGATATGTTTGGTTAACAAAAACAATGTGACATTGGGTTATGAAAATGTTGCCAAAAGATGGAACAAGCTCTGAAACAACTACACAATAAGAAAGAAAAAAAATAAATATGATTTATGTTGGTTTTGTTTTTATGTACATTGTGAATGAATCCATTTTCAAGTTCATCATGTAAGCTTAGGCCGGTTTTCTTTTAGGCAGAATTTTCTGCGTGAAGCAAGGTGTCTGTTGTTTTTTGAGAGAATTCTAGGTCGTAGTCAATCCACTGTGTGCTGGAAAAAAAAATTGGATCAAGTTCAACTTTTCCACCATCAACAACCCTGCAAACCAATGAAAACACGCAGTGGTGGCTATGTGATAGTAATGCATAAAATAAATCGTGCTTAGGTTTTGTGAGAGATTCAAAATAGCAAGTGAACATCAGAGTTTTTACTATCTATCACAAAACCCAAATAATGTCTGTTCAGCTTCATCCTGTCAAGATCAAAAAAATATTTTGTGTCAGCTTGCTAGGCAAGTTTCATAGATTATTCAGCCTACAACAGCTGGGCTCATTCGACAATTTGCAGCGATAATCACTTGAGCATCACCTGTAACAAGGTACCACATCGTTACGCAAAGTGTTTCGTTGGCACTAATCGGCTCTCTCATCTTGGTGTCTTTTTTTTAATTAATGGAGTTACCCAGGAGAGTAGAAATTCCAAGTTTGAGGGTGACATTCGAAAGTATTCATAAAATATTTGGCATCGTATATGTAATTTCATATCTTGTATAAGAAGACTAAATTGTCCTTTATATTTACGTTCTTGATATAGCTTTCTAATCCAAAATATCTTTTTTTTCTTTGTTTTCAAGAAGTAATGACTTTATAAGGTTTTAAAATTTTTTTTAACAATAATTAATTACGACAAGAAATCATCTTTCTTTCTTCAAAGAATAAACTATTTTACTTCACACTTTGCGCCCTTTTGCTAATGGAAATCCAGTAACGACTTTTGAAGCAGAATGAGAGACGGAAGCTCCGCTCCGCGCGGAAAATTTCGCCTTGTGGAAAACCGGCTCTACAGATCGAATCGGAATTGCGATTCTAAGAAATCTCAAACTATATTCTAAACTCCTAGCTCACTTATTTACAGTATTCAGACTGTTACAAAACTAAAACACGTAAGATGTTACTTTTCAAGCCTATAAACTTCAGTTCTCGCTGAAAAGCGACAGCCAAAAATATTAACAGAAAGAATTACTTCCCTTACCTGTTGTGGTAGCCATTTCGAAAAATGTCAAGTCTCTGTTTTTTATAGTTTCAGAGAGCCTAGGTACGAAGAGCATAATTCCTAGGACGTCGTAGATAGTCGAACTTAATGTTCCCTAAGACAGTAGTCGGTCAGTCGGCGAATTTAGGTAGACACTCGTTCACGCGCTTCAAAAGAACGCTAATTAATATTCATGTTACAAATCATTAGGATGTTTTAATGGTAAAAGCGCAATGCTTGTGGGATGTGGCTATAAAGATGAACTCAAGTAGAGATAGCACAAACGTGCTAGTATCGAACTTGAAGCCACTATATTTGGCACTGTGGCCACGTTGGTAGCGAGCTTTACCCTTTAAAACTACCATAAAAATAGTGATTACTATAAAAATAGCCTGATTAATATTGCTAGCTGCCATGGACAGCTGTTTCGTGTAGTAGAACGCCAATGCTTACCCCTGAGTGGGCTAGCAGCTGCCTTTGCTAGATCTTATTAATAACTGTTTTGAGATTTCTAGGCCTTATCAGCATGGCATAGCTAACAGACAGGCTCAGGTTCCCAAAACGAACATAAGAAATGGTAAAAGCGCAATGCTTGTGGGATGTGGCTATAAAGATGAACTCAAGTATAGATAGCAACTCTTGGGTTAACTATTATTAATGACCATCACGATAATATTTGCAGTATTGCAAATGATAGTGAGCATAAGTTAAGAAAACATTTGTCAAAGCTTTTTGAATGCAATATAAACTACTATCTTAGACACTCCCCTAAGTTTGCAATTCCTCGTTATCGAACGAATAGATACAGAGATAGCTTTATTATTAAATCAGCCATCTACGCAAACAATTAACTATGATTTTTACCATCCACGTACGTCCCCTTTTTGATCTTATTATATTTATATACTTTTTATAAATTTTATTAATAGTTTTATTTTAATTTTGTAAATACGCAATTCAGCTTCACGGCTGCAACGTGTTTTAATAAAGTATCTATCCATCTATCTATCTATCTCTATCTATTTTCAGATGAATTTTGTTTTGCACTCGACACTTCAATATTCAGAACTTTAATATGAGAAACTGTGACTCGTACAGTATGCTAATGTGGACAACAACATAAACAAATTTTCGCCAAAAGCTACCTTAAAATTCAAGCTTAAAAAAAGTGTTTATTTTTTGTCAGGATTAAGATATGCTTATTCCTGCCACAGACTGAGAGACTTGATGACTCACAAACCTGTCTGTGCCATTCTACCTCTTCTAATCTATTCTCCTGAAATGGAAAAAAATATATATATAAAAAAGCTAAGTCCATGTTATGGACCATTGTGCTTCTTAAGTTACTGCGGCCTGGCTAGCCTTGTTGGTTAAAGGTGCCAGTCTACTGTGAGCGAGTCGTTGGTTTTATACCCTTTATAATTCAGGAGAAAGTGCTGCTTTTGCACCTACTGTACTCTGCAAATCGTTAGACCTCCAGTGTCTCCACTGATAAGGGTACTATACCATTTGTAGGCCCAGTCTCCTCTAATGGGGACTTAAAGGAGAACTGAATGCTAAAACTGGCCTATATTTGTTTGAATCTATTGGTATAGTAGATTAACTCTGTGAAGTTTTTTTAAATTAAAGTCAAATTACATCGAGAAATTGAATATAGAAACTAAGGAAACTCTCTAGAAAAGCTTTGATACCGTGGTCGCTAATGATAGTCAGCGGTATGGTATGACGTAGGTTACGATATTCAGAGCTTAAATATCTATGGCAGTGTGCCTCGAAATCTTGATATTTTTTGGGTGATCTGTGTCTTGCAAAGTTTTTTTTTTCTTCGCACAGTAACTATGTTTTTCCTCGTTTTAATCATTCTAGTATCGTAAACTACGTCATAAATAACCGCTGACATCACATATTGAGCCGTCGATCAAATCTTGCCGATTGGTTACAAAACATCAAATTTTTTCTAAACTGCACGGCTAACAGCTTAAAAAAACTTCTTTTAGGGTTCAGTTCTCCTTTAAAAGAACCCACATACATCAATCGTAAAAAGTAGGTACTGATCCCTTAGTTGTGTAGTCTTTCTACTCTAAACAGACAATCTTTAATATCAACATGTATGTGAGTCGTAAAAGCCAATTATCTAAAGACTATCCACTATCAACTTTGTATGTTCGTTAATCGCACTTAAAAGTACTTACAAAAACCGCAATTTCTTTCTGTCTACTAATATCCCTTCTTTTCTTTTTATTAATTGGTATTTTGACAATGTTCCTAGTAGAAACAATGTTACTACCATTAAGCTTTTGGTGATATTGGATTCTTATTAATGCAATTCCTACTTCTTGTTTTATCTTTTCTGACCTTATTTATTGTAGTTGTAACTTGTCAGGGAAGATCTGAACATTACAATTAGTCCTAAGGGTATCACCAGTGGCCTGCACTCTATTTTTTGGTACTTTCTTTGTATATAAATGTAACTTTTCAATACTAAACAGGCCCGTATGCAAGATTTGAAATTAGGAGCTAATGGAAATGTTGGGATTGAAGGAAACAGTGGTTCAGATGGCAAAGGCGAATGAAGTGAGATGGGACAGGCATGTGTTGTGGAGGAATGATGGGCATATTTTGAGAAAAGCGTTGGAGTTTGAAGTGAAGGGCAAGAGGAAGCGAGGACGACCAAAGAAGACATGGAAGATGCAAGTGGAGAAGGAGAACAAGAGTGTTGGTTTGGAGAAAAAGGATACAGGAATAAAGTTGGATCCAAATTGGATTGAATGATTCATTGATTGATTGGGTTTAAGTCATGGTTTAGCTGCTTGTTAGTCTAGTAGGTAAGGAGCGAGGAGGCATGGGTTTGATCCACAGCTGGACCAACAATCAGGGCCTTAAAATAACTTAGGAGAGGGTGCCGCCTTTGCTTTAACATCTGCAAATGGTTAGTCTTTCGCATCTTCTCAGATAAGGACTTTCATGTGAAAGGTCTCTTTCCATCTTAGAGTGGTAAAGATGAAGGCCTCTAGTGTGTTACCTAAACTAATCCTCAACAATACCCTGGTTCCTCACATTAAAATCGGCGAATCCTTCAATTACTTAGGAAGATACTTTGATTTTGATATGACAAATGAAGCTCACAAATTAGAACTGTCCGCTATCCTTGAAGATTTAATGTCTGAAATTGATCTTAAATCACTGCATACAAAGAATAAAGTGCTTCTTTATAATCGATATGTCCTCTCTAAATTATCTTGGCATTTCACTGTAGCTGATTTGTCTAAAACATGGATCTGTGAAAATCTTGATTCCTTAGTGTTTAGATATATCCGCAAGTGGCTGGAACTACCCGTGTGCGGTACACTCAGTAATCTTTTTCTCCCTTGCAACAAATTTGGCTTAAATGTCTGCCCTCCTTCCGTTAAACTTATTCAATGCCAAACTGTACTCCGTAAAACTCTAAAGTCATCTCCAAATTTAAACATTAAAGATCTCTGGTCTTCAACTAGTTCACACAAAAATAATGTCCAATATGATGTCTTCAAAACAACTAAAGGCGTGATCAAATATTTCCATGCTAATCAAGAACATAAACTATGCCATAATCTGGTCTCCCAAGGCTTCTTCTTCAAAGATGTAATAAATGATTCCTTACCAAAACTAAACAGTATTTGGTCATCTGTGCTGTCTAAATTACCTAAAAATAGTTTTAACTTTACAATTTGTTATCTAAACAACACACTTCCAACAAGAAAAAACCTTGCAAAATGGAAAATTTCTTCAACAGCTGATTGTTCCTTCTGTTTATTTCCTGAAACTCTTCTTCATGTGGTAGCTGGCTGTCAAACCTTACTCAGGGTAGATTTACTTGGAGACATGACACCATTCTTCATTTTCTGGCTAAGTCCCTTCAAGCAGTGAAAGGTATTGCTCTATATGCTGACATTTCAAAATTTAAAAGTCCCTCAATCATAACTGGTGAAAGTCTTCGTCCAGACCTTCTGGTAACCTCTTCAGATAACAACCTTTATGTGCTCGAGCTATCAGTTAGCTTCGAATCAAACTTAAAAAATAATTTATCAAAGAACTAACAAAAGTTTTGCATAGCCAGTTTAAGAAAGTTACATTCGTCAACTTGGCCATAAGTGCTCTAGGTGTATTTGCTAGTGAATCGTCAGCCTTGCTTAACATGCTTACAGAGTTAGGTTTTGATGACAAAGATCAAAAGTATATTACTCGAAACATCTAACCTCGGTTTTCACCAGGCTATAAAGGCACGGAAAACATGTTTTATTTCTTAAATGGTGACAATACTGATTTATTTTCGGTATTTATAATGTACTTGCACTGTTTTTTTCTGTAATGGGAGAAGAGTAAATTAACAAGTGTTAGAGTGAACGCACTCCAGTGGTTTTCATTAACCCGTGAAATACACTCACTTTATCAAACTTTCGTGATAGCGTTCGCTGATCGCATGTATCGTGTGTACTGAAATGCTAGTGACATCCTTGAATTGACTTTCCATACGGTATGGGATTGAACAGCTGATCGTTTTTATCGCATGTTCATTGCTAGTGACATCCGAAGATTACAATGTGTTCCGAACAGAAGGTTACTCGTTTCGCTCGCAGCAATTATTATTATTAGCCACAATTAATAAGTGATGTTTATGAATATTTTTCTCTTTAAAGTCTCCTGACTGACGAGTGAGACATACGTCTCACACGAAACAGGCTTGTATAGGGATGAAATGGTAGCTGTATAGTTGTAATATACCCTTCATATCTAATTTAATTTAGTCAAAACAATCTTATGTTAAGCAAAAGATTCAATCATTTTTAAAAAAATCCCTAAATTTATATTTTTAATGCATGTTTAAATTAATAAATGACAACTTTTTTGATAATGGTGACTTGTTGCCCAAACATCATGCTTTTATGTCGCTAATTTTATTCTTAAAAGCACTGAGGTGAATATTCAAGGCATCTTCTCTAAGACGCCACACAGGAATAATATACTACATGTATATATAAAATATTTAATAAACAAAATAAGGAATGTGAGTATACCTGACTATCGTCCATCCCACTATAGGTTTGAAACTGTCTTTCGTCGTCATTTCTTTTTTCCGAAGTAGATGGCATGGTCTTTCTGTGAGATTCATTCTTCTCAGTATCAGTTTGCATGGTCTCCATGGGAACATGATCACGGTCAGCACCAGTTAAGTCAGTCTGACAAGCTACCTCCTCAAGGGACACGCGGAGCTGCGTTTGTTTTGAGCTGGTGTAAACCGATTTCTTGCAAAAACAGCAACATAAATTTCATACTGATGTACTGTACTGGGATTGACAATTACTTAAGATAATATACATATGTATTAGATTGTTTTTTTTTATGTTTTAATTTAGTTAAAATTCTGTTTTAGTAATTTCCTTTCAGCCTGTAAGCGGATCTGCTTTATTGTAAATTCCAATTCAAAATAACTAAGAGTTATGACATCACTAAATATGACTATATGTAGACTACTGTAATCTGAATGTGACCATTGTCAGGGTGTTGTATCCACACCCACTTATTGATGAGGGCTTGGGTTCCTTAAAAGGTGCTAAATTTTTAGTTCAATTAATTTCTTACACGAGTTAAATCAAGTAGCCATGAATGATGAAAACAGAGATAAAACTGCATTCATCACTCAAATTCGCATAGTCGGGTATAACTGGTTGTCAAATGGACTTTAGAACTCTCTGGCTACCACAAGTCGCCTAAAGCTGAGCTGCTTGAATGGCCAGATCTTTCCATTTCTAATTTTCCACTTGAATGATATAGCTGTCTTTCACACTCTTTTCCACGACACATAGAAAGACTTGATAGAAAGGTTTTAAAACAAGACTCACAGAAGACGGTCTTCCAATAAAACATTCATGAGATGCACCTTTTCGAGCATCAACAGAGTATAACTTGCAACAGGTGGAGTATAAACCGACCCAGACTGTCTCACGAGTAAAGAAATGAGACAGTTCAGATAATGCGAAAGAGCTTGACTTCTTTCTCAGCTTTAACAGGATATTAATGAAAGTTCATACAGGACTTTAATACCAAGATTGCAGGTCCATTACATGAGTTGCAGAGACATGGTCTACATGACCAAATAACTTCAATCCATTATCATCAAGTATATATATTGTCACCAACATTACGGAAGTGAATCCAAGGGTTTATCCACTCACTTTTTTAAAAGGTTTCTGTCATAGATGTTTTTGGTGCTGTCCTCTCACAATAATTATATGAAGATGAAGGTCAACAGAGGATCATTGTTAAAAGCCTACTACTTGGATGTGAAAGTGTGGACAATCCTTATAAGCATATGAAGACAGGATTTTTGGTTGAAATATTCTGGCATTGGTGACACCCCAAATTGAATCATTCTCATTTAGCATCAAATTAAGGTAGCAAATTGGGCCTGAATGCTGATCAGTTCTTTGTCACAATAGGTCAGTGGATAAGACAAAGGTGCAGGCCAGCTGTCAGTGAAAAAATTAGTAGGCGTGCAATCATTCGCTCGCCTTGGCTGAACGAGGCATGCGATGGCGTGCGGTGACTTAAGTGACTAAAAACGCAACATCGCAGTGCTTGTAGATTTTGTTTGCTTTTTTACCACAAAGGAAACAAACTGTCTAGACTGCTTTCAGCAAAAATAATTATTTTTGGTACATTTAAATGGTTTTTCTTAACATGATAAGCCTGCTTCACACTAGCAACATAATCACAAGCGCAAGCGCAAGAAAAAGGAAAATTTTGTTTTTCTTTTGCTTGTCTTACACTTGCGACTGCGCTTGTGTCAGAAATCTTCTAGTGTGAAGCGACAAAACGTCACTAGTGTGAAGCAGGCTTTAGAGCTCATTTTTTACAACGCCCTTAACTTTTGAGGGATGACTAAAAAATAATTCTTGGTTGGTCCATGTACCACAAGAGATTTCTTTAAAATCGAGCCCTGACAAATACCAACAGCGATAAATTATATTTTACTGTAGGTGAGCAATGGAACACATGTCTGGCTTTCATTAGGCGTGCGAATAGACGTGCACGTGCGATCGCACGCTTTTTATTGACAGGCCTGGCAGGAGGATATCATTCTCTTACAAGCTGGATAACCAAGCCGAATAGAGAAACTATGAAGAAAACAACATCCATAATCATCGTCATTTTCTCAGTGATGCTGAATTGAGATCAATGTAGTAATCAAAAGTCTTAATGAGACAACTCACGGATACTGTGCACAAGAAGAACTACAAGTCAATAAAGCAAAACTAGCATCCTCCCACAGGAAACTCACTCAAGATTCTTGTCAAAGAGTGAGAGATTTTCCTCTGCTTTTCCCAGTTTGTTTTTTTGGTTTTAAATTTTCAAATGAATATGAAATCAATTAATAATACCAGAGAATGAATTAACCAATTCCATAACCAAATCAAATAATCAAACTCAAAATTGCTTTTAAATAGTAAACATTGTGGATTGAGGCACTTTATATGCTTATATAATTATATTTTGCTTTGCAGCTAAATGCAATAACATTTTGTCTAGAACACCCTAAATCAAATTAACCAAAATGCAAAATTTTACAAGCTTAAGCAAAATGACAAGCATCCCTGTCCTTTCATATTATGTGAGTCCCCCAGTGCACTCCCCATGCTATCATCCCCAAAGATCTCCTGCACTTTACACTATACTAAATGTATTATTACCTAAGCTGCAGTTATGAAAGGCACAATTATAAAACAAAATTGATGTACGTACAGTTGGTATCACCTTTTTGTCACTGATCTTGGTTTCATGTTGTAAAATCTGCTCTGCTGCACGAGCCTTGAGTTGTTCATACAGAGTTTCATTCTCTCTGATAACCAACTCTGACCTCTGTTGCAACACTGTCAGGGCATTCTGAAACAATCAAGAAAAAGCATTTCATATTAATTCAAAATCACAAGTTAGTTCAACACTTTCAGTACTCATGACAATCGCATCAACCTCAAACTTGAATTGATGTACTGTGAAATGGTCTAACTTTTAACTGCATGATTGTGTACTAGGTGAAAACTTATAATAAAACTTACAATTAATTTTACTTTCATCAAACCTTCATATTAAACAACTAAAGTTAAATACCACTGTACTTGTTGGTTTAAAATAAATTTGTTAATTAAAATTGCTAGAAACTGTATACTTGTAATTTGCATACTTTGTAATACTCCAACTGCTTCTCCAAATGAAGCAGGACTGCATGATTTTCTTTCACCAATGAAGCAACTTCATCAGGTGTGGGATGGCCACTCACTGTGATTTTTGGTCCTATTGCTTCATAGGAATCTGAAGACTGTTATTCAAATACAAATCAAGTCTCTCATTTTTATACATAATTTCAGCTATTATCAAAAGCACATAAAACTACAACTTGCCAGCTACAGTAATAGTAGTAAATAAAAAATATTAAATATCTAATGATAACTCCCAGAAAGGAGCTTTTCAGTATCATAATCATTAAATCTCCCTTCCTCCCAGTTAAGAATCCCAACTGGTAGGAGGCAAACCAGCTGGCTATTTACAAAGCGTAGGGAATTTGCCCCTAGTATTATCACCGAGGACAAATGCATTCGGTATTCAAATCCCCAACTCTGACCACCGAGCCACGCTGCCTCCATACAGTACTTAGATTTTAAAAAAATGTTTCCTTCTATTTTAGAAGAAAGAAATGTCTTGGATTAATCAAACCACCCAGAAATTCATTAATTCAAAGCTCTTTAAAAACTAATTGTACTGCAGCCATATGACTTTGTCTTCTATTTTACATATTTATTTTAAGAATAATTTCTGATAAGAGTTTTTTTTTACAAAAAAAATTGTAAACCTTACTATATATTAATCTTTCAGCTTAAACGATTTTGATGACTTCTTTCTTAATTGCTCCATTCATATGTTAATTTACAGTATACACTGTTTAATATTTCAGCAAGAAGAAAATTTAACAAAACAAAATAAAGTAAAATTAGATGCTGAAAGCAGGTGATAGACAGTGGTTTTGAATAAAAATAATTTCCTACCCTGTGAAAAGAGATCCTTTGATGTTCTGGTTCTTCATTATTGTACTTCTTTAAGAGTTTCTTCAATTGGCCAACTATTGAGAAATGGTTGGAACTGACTGAATGAACACAATCTAACACATACATAGTTGTATATTATAATTACAGTATATATATAATATTAAGTACTTTTTGCCAACCATTTTCTTTAGCCATAAATGTAATGCTGCATCGGTGTTTCTACAGAAAAAGTTTTACAAATTGATCAGTTTTACACTGTCAGTAGTGAAAAAGAATTTTTGAACTGGCATTTTGGACTGTAGTCCTTTATTCTAACAAAGGACTACTGTCCGAAACCTCAGTTTAAAAAATATTCTCACTACAGTTTTTAAAAAATTATCAATTTGTAAAACACTTTAGATAATAAGACTTTATTCATAAACCTTTTATATTTTTTCTTAAAACTGTGTTAGCTCAC
>JANCMA020013448.1:0-17398 GCA_024336925.2 Zoanthus solanderi
CTATAGAAGTTAGGGTCTGGGTGAGGGTTAGTTTGCATGATTAAACAAAAGTACGCCCCAATACGGAAATTTTACCGCGATTTACTCCATGGATATCTTTATCTACTTATTCTGTTTTTTTTGAGTTTCTTCTGTAAAGGGCGAACTGAATACAGTTTTGACTTATTAGATCATCTCATCTACATTATTGTTATTGCAATTCGCGTATTATAGACAAAGTATTTTTCTAAATCTATGGACAAAAAGCTTATTCCTTGTTTGAGAAAGTAATGACCATTTCAGGCCAACAATAAGACAACTTTTAGAAAAAAAAGAATTCACATCGTTTACTGCCGACATCTATATTTTAACAATCCCAGTCGTATAGATTCAGAGAGAAAATATTGAAAGCAATAATTTCACTAGCTTTTGTTAGGTTCAAGAATCGCATTTTAAAGTTTTTAAAACCTCCAAAGATTCTTGAGTGCTGAATTTGAACCTTGAAAACTCAAGTCTATTCTTACGCTGTCACTGTCAATAAAAAATTAATACTGTGAATAAAAACTTTTTAGTTTTGTCAACAATCTTCTCTAAACATACGTTGATTAAATCAGCTGAAGACTAAAGTTTAAAAGCTTTTTCTCATAAAGTCATAGCCCAAAGTGTCTAGTATAGTGGTGTAAAAAGTTGATGAAGTTTTGAGTAGTTTAAATAACATTTTTTCTTGCTTGTTTTATAATTTTCTTTTTAATTACTATTTAGTCTTTTCTTTGGTTACAAATCTGGGTAGAGAAAATTTTTTCCATAAATTTTGTGAATTATAGTGCTGGTTGATGCATAAATAATAATTCTTTTGTAGAATTACACCATTTGATGGAAAGATACCATTCAATTTTGATTCATGTTGTGTTCATGAAAACAAGAAAATTGGTGAGTGGATTAAAATCGATGTTTAGTTGTTTGAGTGTGTAAAATGCAGTCATATAGTGGTAAAATTTTAAATTACTGGACCAGTTGGTGACTAGTGCAGCAGGTTATAGAGCGTTTTCATTTGACGTCATGGCAGCCATGTTGGGTTCAATCAAACCAATTTTGATCTGGGGTTATCTCCATAAATGGGGGTGGCCAGATTTACCCCACTCTAACAGCAAACTCTCCAATGCCCACTCTCCATCTCACTTGATTCAAGGCATCCTCCTTCTCCAAACCAACACTCTTGCTCTCCTTCTCCACTTGCATCTTCCCTACTCCTTGTAACTTGAGAAAAAAGAGTAGAGGGCAAATGGAGAATATATCCTTAGCTTATGCAGCTGAAGGTTGAATGAAGTAAGTACTCAAGTATTATTTTGATCAAGAGGTCCACAGTATAATTGTTTTAATTAGTATCATTAGCATCATTCAACTACACAGTTGGGTAAACTTACTGTAGCATTTAGAGTCTATTTACAGTATTTTTTATTTGGAAGAGAAAACACCAAACTGTACAAGTCTATCAATCACTTAATCTCTAAATATTCAACATACCTTTGACATGCAATATATTTCCACCAAGAGGAAAAGTATCAAAAGCCAGTGGAAGAGGAGTGTGGGATGCATCCAAAAATACAGAATGAGTTTCAAAGGAAATCTTTCGAGTAGCAAAGAGAAGTTCAAGGGCATCCCTAAAAGTTCACAGAAAGACATAAAATTGCCTTTTACAATTGCTATGAGACAAAACTTTATACACACACAACATCAATAACTTACAGTAATATAATATGAATATACTTTATATAATTTAATAACTATAATATAATACAATATAACATAAATTTATATAAAACATAGCTATTCCATTTCCAGAATTAAAAGCATAAGCCAAGAATGCAACTTAAAACTAATTATACTAGTCTACTAGCTAGGTATAATTGTTTCATAAAATAATCTGAATAACATACGGAAGCAGATTCTAATGTACTTCTTACTTTAAGGATTTTCCCTTAACAGCTTTGACCATCTCTACCTCATAATCCTCACTCTTGCCATGGTGGAAGTACAGTGTAAGAAACTCCTTGCCTGGTTCCTACAATTTAATCAAATACTGTTAATGATTTAGCATTTTCTGTTGATATCATCACAACTGTGATGTAATTTCAATAAGCATAAATTTTACATGTTACTAAAAACCGCCAAGCAGACACAGTTTGCCAATTAAGATACAAGAAAACAAAATTCCACCGATTACATATAACTCAATCCCAAAAATAACAAAACTACAGTATAGACAATCCAGAATGTTTCTGTTTTTAAAGTAAGCTTTAACATCAAGTCAATTATATATTATGAGCATACAATGCAGTGAACTCAGGTTGAATGTTAAAAGGGTTTCAGTTTATGTTTTGTTTACAAATAGACACACATGCATTTGTTCATTGTGTGGCCATCATGCAGGTATCTAAACGTTTGCAAAACACTCTCACCAGTCTCAAACCCTTAATTATTAACATTACTAATAATTTAAAATAATGACAAAATAAAATGATGTCCTTAACACAACATCTCTAAAAATTTATACCTTAAACTGTTATTCATAAACAGTATTATAAATAGATAAGTTTTACACTGTAGTAGTGAGAAGAATTTTTGAACTGATGTTTCAGGCTGTAGTCCTTTGTCATTCACTCTGACAAAGGTGACAAAGGACTACAGTCCAAAACGTCAGTTTGAAAATTCTTCTCACTATGGTGTAAAACACATCCATTTGTAAAACTGTTTCTGTAGATCGAAACACCGATGCAGCATTCCATTTATGTTATACTATTCATAAAATAAGTATTTGTAGCATACAGCACACAATCATTGGAATTGTGTAAAAAAGTTTGAATAGATGTTCAATACCATTAACTCTACCTTTCAAACTAGCAGAAATAAATATACAGTATTATACACTACAGTTTTCAAGATGATTATAGGAAAACTTCTCTAGAAAAATGAATATGACTTTAAATGAATAAACAAGAAAACTGAATAACAAGTTTTGATATAAGAACTTACACCAGATAAGTTGCTTCGGGAATTCCTTTTCTTAGCAGCTGTAGTTAGCTTGAACATGCGCTTCCCAGAGGAATAACCTCGAGTCTTCTTGTCTCTATAAACAAAGAAGTTTGAATAAGAATGTTTTGTTTAAACTCTATGATATGATCAATAATAATCAATAATATTATACACTGTAACTTAGTATTATTTATATTTTGTAAAGTTGCAGTCATCAAACATTTAGAACTTACGGTTTTATGTTCTCTTCATCCACCTCATCTTCAGCATCTGACTCAGAACCGAGAGAATGGTTTGATGTTGATCTGTTTAGCCTACCATTTCCTACCCACAAGAAAAAAAAGGATTTAGTTAACGTTTTAAAGAGCAACAGCAGTAAATTTAGCATCTTTCTACATATTATTTATATCATATAATTACTACTGTCAATTACTGTCACACTTGAGAAAAAAATTAGGATAACAAACCAGAGATGTCAAATCTTGCATGTGTTGTGGCTGAACCCAAGTGCTGTAGTTCATCACATTTTAAGCAAAGAAGTAATGGTGAATTTTTATTGCTTTCTTGACAGTTCTCATGATGACAAACCTAGAACCATAAATGCAAATTTTAAACCATCGCCAAAATTTGAATTACAATAACAGTATGCATTGTTTAAGAATGAGAAATACTCTAGAATAGTTAGTACAAAACATACAATACAGCACAGTTTGCTGCAAAGTTTGATGGCAACTTTAATATTATTATTTAAGAAATGAAACATGTTTTCTGTGCCTTCAAAGCCTGGTGAAAACTGAGGTGAACGTTTGGGAGCATTCCACAGCAGATCAGTGAAAACCCGAGATGCAGTAGAGGGTTTTAACCTGCTCGAGAATTCTCACAAACTTTGCCGAGGTTTTCAACAGGCTATGGAGGCACAGAAAACATGTTTTACTTCTTTTATAAAATTATTTTCATTGTTAAACAAGGGGAAGACAATATACGAAGCACGTAATAACTGTAAATTCTCACAACTTGGACACAGTCAAACCACATTGCTCACACCATTTTCGTACTTCATAGCACTATGAAAACACACTTATAGACCAATCAAAACACTTGTACTAGCCAAATTATTTTATGATATACATTACAAGCATTTTAAAAAAAACATTTTTGGCTAAAAAAACAGAGTTGGGACAAAAACTGGCCTAAACCATGGCCTCCCCTATGGCCTAACCCATGGCCTCCCCTATGGCCTAACCCATGGCCTCCCCTATGGCCTAACCCATGGCCTCCCCTATGGCCTAACCCACGGCCTACCCAATGGCCTAACCCATGGCCTACCCAATGGCCTACCCCAGTTTTTTGTTTACGTTCTAAAAACAGTCAAGTACTAAAGCAACATAAACAACAACACAAACAAACACATATATCATGAATAGAAAACATAAGCAAGCACATAAACAACCTTGTCAATCAAACTATATACATGTGATGTCACTCATCGTGACTATAGAAAATCGCTCATAAGTTCTTATGTTTGTAACATAGAAACATCAAACTTTGTGAACATCTTCCTTGACAAAAACCTGTAGAACTGACACATGTCAAGCAATAAATGATGACATCATCAGTCATGTGACATTGTGAAATTGCTCAGAACTCCTTTACTTTGAAACGTATCAGTATCAAATTTTGTTAACATCTTCCTTGACACACCTGTTATTGACAAATTGTCATTAATCATGTAACCTTAGAAAATTGCTTGTATCTCCTTCAATTTAAAACATGCAAGCATCAAAGTTTGTCAACATCTTCCGTGACACACCTAGGCCTGTTATTGACACATGTCAGATGTTATTTTTCTCACTATCATGTGTATCTGTATTTTTATTTAATATTCAATTTCTGATTTCTTGCACATTTATTGAACTTTTGTTTTTGTTAAGCAGAATTTTATTTGTTTTAGCATCCACACACTACACACTGAGGCTAATCCTGCTATTTGTGCATAATGTATCATTATGTTATAATTAAGTGTAATGCTCTGGTTAAATAAATAAAATGAACCGAGGGCCATATGTTAGAAAACTTTTTAGGTTAATATGTCACCCTCGTGAAATAAAGTTGATTTTATTGTATTGAATTGTAAATGAACTGAAATGATCTGCTCAATGTTTAGAACAATTATTAAATGTTTGAATATCAACTGATTTGTAATAAATGATGAAAATACTTTTGTGTCTCTTCTGCAAATAAAAAGTAAATACAACTTAGTAGTACAGTAATTAAGGCAAACTGGTAGTTGATCTCATCTTTTAATATCTTGATTTTCTTATCAGCATGGTGACTCCAATAAGTTTCTTATAAATCAACAGCAATAAACATGTTGCTCTTTCATTATAAATAAAAGCAAATTAAAGCAGATAGTAATTGTAGGATGTGGCTTTTTAAAATGATAATCACAAGTTTAGGTAGCACAATCTATTATATATCTTGTGATAACTCTAAGCCACAGAAGTGGGCAATTTTATCCACAGAAAAAGTTTTTTCTATTTAATTTCACTTGCCTCAACACTGAAATCACGCTGTCTATAGACCTAAACCCTTTTGGAACTTAAGCATGTGACAAGCATTTCCTGGAAGTGTGTATACTGATGACTTTAATTTCAGAATCCGATTATTGTCTTTTCTTGGGATCCTAATTTAACCTGAATAAACTACAAAAACTAGTCACTACTAATTAAAGGTCAAAGTAAACCATTTCTTGTGATTCTAATATCCACTTTCTTAGAAAGTTTACATTTAGAATCAAATATTAGCCTTATAATGAAGGCCAGAAAAAATATTGATGTCATATTTGTATTTCCAATTGCTTGTGAGTTTCAATTCACAATACTTAAAAATATAAAAACAATTAAATGGGGAATTTTTTTTAGGACTGAAACAATTTGTTTGTGAAAGAAGCACAATTTTTTAAAAATAAATATAGAATTCAAAGCTATCAACACCTTTTAGACTGATTCACTTTTCCTTGAGAGCAAGACAAATATTCCACTTTGATTGAATGCATGAATGCCTTGGATAAAGCACTCGTTTAAGCCATATGATTATACATTAATATTTTGGGTTGGCAGAAAATTATGGCCATATTAACCCTAGCATTGTTAGTCTTGCTTTTTACCTTGACACTAAACTGACTGAAACAACTAAAATTATTTGCACTCAATCATTCACTGATTCAGGCTCTGGCAACTCGGTAATCCACTTACTTTTACTGCGTTCTTTCTCTGAATACGGGCTCCAGAAACACAGAGTCTTCCTTGACATAAACGATTTCCTCTTTCGTCTAAAAAGAATGATAAAAACGTTAACCAACGTCTTTTTAGTCAGTTTGTAAAGCTGTAGGCTTTCAGACGGCCAGCATGCAAAAATAACTCAAATTATTACTACCATAAACAGAAGATTCACTTGAAAATATAGCAATAAAGCGAAAGCAAGACAAAATGAACTAAGCCTGGTATATAATGGCTATGAAAGAAACCATAAATTATCACTGGAAATATAAATTTTGTTTAGTTCATCAGTACTTTCGGATTAGTGCATGAATACACAACAGCGGTTAACACACGAAACCAAACGAAAGCCCGAGGCTATTTATCAAGATCGGGAAGACACGGAATATAATAAATCAAAATGACATCTTCATTCATTTACTTTTTCAGCCGGTTACCAAGTAAACCGGCATTAAATCAGCTTCAGTTATAATTGTCGAAGCAGAATTCAACAGAGGATCTTTGCTTCAGCGACGTCCATGTCAACTTACTTTTTTGCTACAGACGGAACCCATTACACTGTAAAAATTATTTCTATTGCTTTGTCACATCCGCTATCACTTTGTTCATTATCCTATCAATGCGTTCCAATAAAATTTCTGAACTTAACACCCGAGTTCGAACTAAGGGCTTCGCATTATCACATCACCAGTTTTGTAACTGCTAAGGCAACGTATACGAATTGCGCCCCCTCGTATAATTACTTGCAATTCGCACACATTGTAACTTGGAAATCTGATAAGTTTCCATTCTGCCAGGGTTGTCAACAAAACAAACAACCTAGACACAAGACAATGAAAATCCTTACCTCTTTCTGCATATTGGTATTCTGCCCGACCTTTGAAAAAAAAAATGAGTCATTTATTTTTATTTACTATTTTTTCTTTCGCTTGTGCTTTCTGAAAGCAATCTAAAGCTTCTATTCGTAAGATATATTCCGTGATTAAACTAAAGTGTTACAACTTACATAAAATTATACCCAATTGCAATAATTCTTGTCAAGTTTCAAACTTCAAATAAAATGATTACAAGAAAGAGTTCATTAGCAATTTGTAGTGTTGACGAGAGTTGATCACCAAAAGCGTTCGCTCTTAGTCTTACCTAACTCGGGCATTTCTCTAAGAAACCACTGTTGGTCGCCTCCTTTGTCTTATCATAACAGGTCTAGCATAGCAGAGGAATCGAGAAACGTTCTTTCAACGTTAATAAGGCGATAAAAGTTTTAATTAGCAGGCGAAGTACTGCCCTGTACAGCAAAAATTACAATCGTATAATATTGAACATCGAAGAGGTTTCAGTCATGATAATTGATGACTCTGAGGCAGACAGTTATTCCAAAACAAAATGAATACAAAAACCACGTCGATATCCTGTTACAAACAATTAATTAGACTAAGCTACCAGCATCATGTGTCAGCTTTTTCGCATCCAGCTGTCGAAGCGTTTACCATTTTTTAGCTCTTATTTCACGAGGATTCCAACGAGCAAATTCACAACCCAACCGAACTCAGGTGAAGCCGTAGTTATGACGTCATTGCGAACATAAATGGAACAATGGGAGCATCTCGAACTTTGATAGAGCTCAAGGGCCAATCAAAATTCAATGGCAAACAATTTTACAACAAAAACTGAGCCATATTATAAGTACGAAGCGACCACGGGACAACCATATGCAACTGAAGACAAACAATCAGTTGATGCGGGATATGACAAGAATAAATAGAGGTCACTTCGTGATGCGAAAAAAAATGTGCAGATGTTTGCATTCACAAATTCCCTTTTGAATGTTATCATAACCTTGTCAAAGGTATAAAACCTTTCGTGTACAAAAATCTGTTTATTTAATGGTTATAAGTGAAAGTTATCAAAGTAGATCTGTTTTTGTGGGCCAATATTGTGGTAGCCAATTCAAAAGGTATGAATATCTCCATCTAATCTTTTCTCCCGAAAAGAGTGGCTGAGTGGGGCATAAGTTTATTCATTGTGAAAACTTTCGTGAGCAAAGTCAATATTATGTGTATTCATTCGGAACGCCAACAAAAGGTTAAAATATTAAAATGGTGTAAAAGTTAAAATTTTAAAAGTTAAAACAAACATTTTCAACTCTTCAAGTCATCTTCAGTGTTTTTTTAACCTGAAGATGACTTAAGTTAAGGAGTCGAAAACGTTTGTTTTAACTTTTAAAATTTTTAACTTTTACATCATTTTAATATTTTAAAGTAAATATTGTTTTGGCGTTTTGCAGAAATTTGCTCAGCTACATCTGACTGAGACAACACAATGACTCCATAAGCCAATTCTGCATCTAACAATGGTTGAGTGAACACCAACGGACAGCCATGCTTTCCAGTCAAGTGCTCGCCTTGGCGATTACGGTTTTCGAAAAACGTATTTTCGTTGCTCGCAAATAAAACTTGATCTCTTTATATGTTGAATTTAATGAAGCCACTAAATTGATTTACTTCAATGGCCAACCATTAATTACAGCTAATTGGTTTTAAACTCACGCTGACAGGAACAAAAGAGATTTTTTGACGATTTTTCCAAAATGGTGGACGCTTATTTAGACATAAACGCTACTTATTAAGATCTGAATACCTGATATCTCTAAAACTTTATGAGCTAAAAAGACAATCACTCGTCGATTAGCTTTGGCTCTAATGTTGAGACAACGGTCTATCGTTTTTTTCTCATAACGGATCTATATTATAAGAACTTTCCACATTGCTTTATCTACTTTATATCCATATTACATAACTATATTAAACATCAACTACAAGTAATCAAGACCATTGGGAATAACATTCCATTAATCATGTTTAGTTTGCATTCTCACTTAATGCATATAAAGAAGGTTTTTGTCTAGAATTGAATGGTTAGAAGAAACAAAACATTGATCAAAGAAAACTAAGTATTTGGTAGTTTATTCTATTGTAAGAATAACTTTCAATTATTTAAATGAAAAATAAATTTAACAGAGATAAAAACACTTCTAAGTTTTAATACTGGCATGTTTCGATAGTTGCCACTGCCATCATCAGAGTATAAAATTACAGTTATGTAAAGAACTGACAAAATAAGAACATCGAGGCTGCAATTTACTACAAAATTAAAAGTAAGAACAAATCGAGGCTTGCAAAAACAATTCACATTTAAATTGGTTTGCACGGGGAAACTTTTAAGCCACTAGAAAAAAGTCTATTATAAAAGATGCCGGATGTCTTTATAAAACAATTATAGAGAAGTTCAATTTCTTGCCTTGTAAAAACGGCAGCGAATAAAAACAGAATAAAGTCTACTCGGTGAAACTGCGGAAAGATATGTAGGGCAACAACCAAAATTTTCACTGTTTGCTGATAACACTAATTGACTAAAGTGCTGCGGATTGTGGCAATGAAAATGGCAATGCTTCGTGTTTGCTGCTTTGTAAAATTCAATGATTGCTGAGTTAGCATTCAAAATCAACTCTTTTGACAATAGTGCAACTATCTATAGTATTTTAAAAATCGTACAATAGCAGATTAACTAATCTAAAAGTGATCCTGTCAACCTAAGACTGTTGGAAGCCGTTTATATAAAGAAATTACGACGAAATTAAATTTTCTGAACAGTTTATTTATTTATTTTAATTTTTCATTTATATACTTACTTACTTTTCACACTATCCTCTGTTCTTCGTTTCATCACACTCTCTTTTTTTCCCTAGGGACCTTTTTATCTTTATATATATATATGTCATTTTTATGCTTAACATTCTTATCTCTGATGAGGCCGTTGAACGGCGAAAGCTAAGATCATTTTAAAGTCTATTTTTTTAAAATAGCTTTAGGCAGCAATTGCTTTTATTATATGTCCTAATAGCAGATTAGTCTAAAACTGCATGCAAAACGAACATCGTAAAAAAACTGTAACTATCTGCTTTGGACTTTTTGGAGTTATGTTCAGGATTAGCGACGTAGTGTGGGTCAGGTAAGATAACTCTACCCTCCAATTGCAATCAACAATCGTTAATGTCCTATTCAGGGAAGTTTAACCGTCTGGTTAGCCGAGTAGGGTTGGGTGCCAGTCTGTCGTGAGGGAAGCTCAGGTTGAATTCTCAGCCGGAGAAACACTCAGAGTCTTAAAATAATTAAGAAGAATGTGCTGCCTTTGACTTGTTCTTAAATATCTGTAAATGGTTAGACTTTCGTGTCTTCTCGGATAAGGACGTTAAACCGTAGGCCCCGCGGATCACGGAGACTTCTGTGTTTATGTGTGTCTGTCTGTCATGTAAAAGGTTGTCGTCCATCTTACAAAGTGGTAAAGATGATGTCCCCAATTAGTAGGCCTTTGGCCAGATAGAAATGACTTGAGACCTGAATAAAGTTATTGTTATTATTTATGAACCACTAGCTTCAGCTTATGTTCAGGATTAACGAATGAACACAAGTTTTTAACAAATACAATAAACATTTGGTGGTCTGCAACGCAAGCAACTGAAATAAAATTCAGCCGTTTAAAAAATGAAAGATAAAACACCGCAAACAAGGAGAAGGAGGACACTAAGCTGTAATAAAAGTTCATTTAACAGCTTAACAGTGTCATGGGATAAGTGACTGGTTAATTAAGCACAACCCGTGGCGCGGGTCAAGAATAAGTCGGAATTATTGACGCATTTGCAACATCGAAACAAAAGCCTTTTCTAACACAATTTCTATCATTTCTTGACCCCGAGAGGGTGTTTTAAATGTGGAAGGTTATTATTTCATCTCAACTGAAAATAAAAAGATGATTAACAAAAGCTGGAGACAAGAAAAATTTTACGAGCCCAAAACGATGTTGTACCTCTATACACGTTTTTTTTTTTATTTTCAGCCTCAGTATTCTTAACTTTTTGACAAATATCAGCCTCATATATTCTTTCATGACTACAGCCAGCTGACAACATATTATCACTCTTAATGTTCTTATAGATGATATTCATATATGTATTACAGCTGATGCGTGCTGTGGTGTAGAGCATCTTTTAATCATTTCTAATCAAATTTTGTGCAGGGTCACACAAATTTTCATATCTAGAATAAAAAGCTGAGCCTGGGCATATTCTTAGGATATTCTTAATTTTTGACCCATGTTCAGCCTCAATACTCTTGTAAAAAAAGCGTGTATTCAACTGCCCGTTTCCTTACTACTTTAATTCTTGTGTTGAAACAAAAAAAAACAGGTTTCAGGAGAAAGAGAAAGCTATTTTTATTAAAATTCAAAATTTTAACCAATAACAAAATGCCGGAAAACCTTTTAGCCATAATTCACATCTAAATCTTGGCTGTGTTTGCTTTTTAGTGGAAACCGGACAGTTAAGTGGAGCAACAGGGAACAATTGAGTGGTTTCATATAAAGCGCTTTCTTCCTTCCCACAGGAGAACGTAAAGGGAAAAAAAATCGAGCCTTTTTGAGGGCAAATCTCGAAACTTACATCAGTCTTTAATTGTTCTTTGTTTAACATAAGTTCCGAATAGGAAAAACAAGAAATTTTGTGACAGTCAGCGCAAATGCGCTTCTCTGGTTGTTCCGCAAAGTCGGCTCCAATAAGGCAATATTGGCGTAAAGGTTTTTTTCAAAAAATCTTCAATCGTTGGTATATAAATTATTATTGAACTTAAAATGTCCTCACTATTGATTTGCGTTCTATGTTTGAAAATTGGAAGATTACAATAACTTAATTGGCCTTTTGTATAAAAAACAGCTCATTTTTATACAAGCATAGTTATGAAGTATTGGTAACAGCTATAATGATTTTTCAAAAATAGCAAGAACCCCTAAACCAAATGTATTTGTTCACAGTTGCGTGAACAAAATACTATATATTTTTCTTCGTCTTCCAAGTCACCAAAGAAAGTCCTTTACTATATTTATACAAGAATCTGCACAGCATGACTTCTTGATCACTATAAAGTAGTCTTTTAAAAAATCTTTTACTTACAACCGGAAAACTGCATGCAAAACAATTTTAAAAGCGAACTTATCCAGTCAATGTTTCCATTTACCGAACATTTTGGAACGGTTTTGCGTTCATACAGTAACAATATTTACATAATGTATTTGTTCTAGAGCAATCGACCACTTGTAACTGAGATATAAAGTGTAGTGGCAAAAAATAACCAAGCTTATACTCTATAGACTATATCAAGTATATGCTTGGAAAAAAACGGACCAACAAGAACTCTCTGGTAAACTTTCTCGGTATCAGAGTTCAAGTCGCTGGGAAAATATGGCCAAATGAAATTTGCTATGCTCTATTTTGCTTTTAGGGTTCAATCCAGAACATTTTAGAAAATTATCATTAAAGCCGTGGCGCGTATTTAAAAGAACTTAAAACTCAGTTTTATAAATTAGCATCTCTAAGTATAACAAGGCTCTCTAATAAATGAATGGCTGCAACTTCTTTCTCGACTTAATAAGACAATGATAGTAATTACTCTTATTCTTCATCATAGCCGAGTGAGATTAACTATAGCTTCACCAAGTTCATAAAGCATACGTGATTAAAAAAATTCAGTTGGCAAGGAAAGCAATTGAATTTGAATCCTTTCTCAAATAGCAATTAATGTCAGCTGATAAGAAGGTTAACTTCACTTACCTAGAGTGTCAAATTTAACCTCTCCGCGTTTTCGTCTCGCAAAAATATAACTATCCGAACTTAATTCGGAAGGCGATTTCAAAGGCCTTTCGACCACAATCATTCTCCCATAGATAAAATAGAGCTGCTTCCCTAGTCGCTGATTTTATGGTACTGTATAATGCAGCGACTGGTTGACAATGCGAGATTCGTGACATAATCCGCATTGGCGCCCTCAATAACGTCACGGTTAACACAGCACAGCATGGTGTTAAATTTCTAGATTGCAGTGGATCTCGCGAGAACGAATGCTTTGTTATTTTAGGACACAGGGCGTAGTTGTGAGCCTATATTGAAACAGGCAACAAAGAATGGGGGAGGAGAAGTCATTGTTAAATGACAATTCCGCTATGTCTTAGCTTTTAACTGATAAATAAAGAAAATTATAAACACATTATGTACACATAACTCAAGCATAGATTTGGAAAAATTAAGATGTTCTATCTATATATATAGATCTTAGATATGCTAACTTTATAAACAACAGCGAAACAATTTTTAAGTTAATTAACCAAATCAATCAAAGTTTTGCTAACACATGAATTGTAAATATTTTGATGTTGATAATGGCATTGAGAGGATGCCGAAACGTCGAATAAATCTTGCCGTTTTATTAACCAAATTATTCAAAATAGTTTTGTAATATTTTGAAAAATAACCCCTGCGTGCGTCTTGCTTCCTTGATTCAAGGAACAGGAAATACCGTACTTTGAAAATAAAGCTGTGAAACGGATGATTTCCTGTGCGCACAACGCACCTTGCTAGCTTTTTTAAATGAATCAGCGAAACAATAAACACAGATACTTTTGGGAAGAATCCTTTTTATAAAAAAAAAAAAACATGAGAATTGAAATGAATTCAATTATATCAATTTTCGGAGCTCTTCTAGAATTTCAACAGCAATAAAAGATTGGGGATTTTTAAATCGAACGTAAACGGTAAAGGAAATTTTGTTATGTGGACTGAGACCTGGACCCGGCTGGCGATTGACGACAAAGACAGCGAAGATACTACTTAAAATGAGTACTTAGCTAGACAAAAAACAAATGTGATGATTAAAAGCTGCATCGATGCTTCAGAAAAATATAAAAACATCTATTTTGCTAAGTTGGACACGGTAGAAAAACAAGACAAAACACCGACGTTCCGACGTCGATGAAAAGTATGACAAAATATTGACTGCACAGGATTTTGAAGATATGCAGAAAAAACTAGAAGTAATCATAGATCAGTGAAGTGCATTCGATTATTTATAGCTCGTAAGAAGCTGAGAACAAACATTTTTCAACTGAAGTACATAAACTTCAGCCAATAACAAATTCCTCTTGCAGAAGAATTTTCACGATTTCAAAAAGGAACATTTTTTACAATAAAGACTTACAATCAGCGCTCTGATCAAACTTCGCCGAGTTCAATAAAATTTTCTGTTGAGATAAACAGCTCTTTTATTTAATTCGCAGGGAGACCAAACAAAAAAATCTTAATCAAAATTTTATCATCGAGTGCAGTACGTTTTGTTGTCACGGTAGCATGAAGTCGAGGCATTTACCGGCCGTAAGTACCTCCAACAATGCTCCAGAATAGAATCTGGCCTGAGCCCTCGAGCAACGGCAAACTTAGTATGTGTTCTCCTTCGTCGAACGAAGTAATTAATGAGAAGTTGTCGCGAAAACAATTATATACCAAAGCAGAGCTAAAAATAGCAAAGGATTTAATTATATATTAGACTCATGAATACAGGAACACTAAAACTTTACTCCACATTTTCCGGTTAAACTGGTATAAACGTTTTGAGCCTACCATGCATGAAAAATTACTCGATGTATAGAAGATATATAACTGATGTATTCTCTATCATCGTGGCATCATTTGCGCCCGAAGAGAAGCGCAGTGTTTTCAATAAGTTTTGAAGTAGGTGGTTAAAGTTTTGGAATAGACGGCGAGAAACTGTTTTACAAGTAATTAAATTTATAAATTTTACACCGTAGTGAATGAATTTTTTAAAAAAACTGACGTTTCGGACTGTAGTCCGTCGGCGAGAAACTGGTGTTTTTCATTTTGTTTGCATGATCTGAGTGATTTTGGCTACCAAAGTAGCCGGCAGGTTTATGTCAAATAGGTGGCGAAATTCGTCGGCAGCCGCCTCGTCATTTGATTATCATTATCATCAATATATAAAGCCAAATCGTACAAATTTATTTACTTAAATAATGTTTAACAGAGATGTAGCGTGAAACTATGATATGGAAAAGTTGTTGCTACCAGGCAATGAAAATGAAAACACAACAAAAACCACATATAAACTCAACTAACTCCTCCGCATCTTTCCAAACGCCTTCGGTGTTCTGCCCTTCCTTGAATTATCGATTCAGCTTCCGCATGTCTCCAGACAAAATAGATGATTTGTGTTTTGGTTTCGCATTGTTTTCTTTCGTAAATAGTTTGGCTTTCGCTTCAAACATTTTATTGCCGGTAGACATGAATTCGCTGTCAAAATATTTCGGCTGAGTGAAGCAAAGATTAGATGGCGACGAATGGCTGCATGCTCTAATTCCAGTCAACCCTCTTATAGATTATAATACTTGGCCTTTCTCTGGTTTCACTTCAGCAAAGAACATTCGCAAATTTCATTCAAGTCCATTGAACTTACTGTTTTGAGATCCACTGTAATTCACTAATTGTTCTTTTCGCACACAATTTCTCGAACTTTTACTTTCCACTAAGTTGCTGACTTGCTCTCTCGGTGTTTTTCGCTTGACCTTTTTGCTCAAAGTCAATATGATCCAGTTGCTGGTTGTCAAAATGTGAGTTTTGATTAGAAAAAAGCTGAAAATTTGGGCTTCCTCCGTTTTAAAACAAAAATCTCTTTACCACAGAACTACAAAGTGGCACGCGAACTCTGACATTGAAATGGGCCGAGTGAAGAGGCGTCTCTGCACCCAATTAGTATCAGGGCGGTGAATGTATTTAATTACAACCCGCCCATTTACTGTTTGGCCCGCAAAAAGGCGAGTTTTACAGACAGCAGTTTTCATTTGGCCACGCTTGTTGATATAAAATGTATACAAATAGTGTTTTTGTGGAAAGACAAGTCGCCCACTGAACACATGTATACTATGAAAGCCAAGGAACGGCAGTAATAGAGGACCAAAATCCAGAAAAGAGTACATTTCAGGAACTTTTAGCCATGACCCAAAATATGACGATGTCCGTGAGAATGCCGTAAAAACAGCAAGAGAATCATTAATATTAAATAAGAATTGTATTATTGGTCGTTTTATATATTATAGGACGCATTATCCGGCGTCTGAACGTCTGGTTATACGTGTCTGGTATAAAGACGGGTACAAGACGCATTATTCGTTTTCATGAAGTATCTTGTGTAGTGCTTCTTTGAAGACGCATTTCGAAAGAAACTTCGTCTAGACAGATAATGCATCTTTTTCCAGTCTTTATACCAGAGACGTATAACCAGTAGATTGCAAGCAGTCCCTTTCTTTTCCTCATAATCAGTCGAATTTAGAAGTTCGAGCGGCGAAACTGCAAGCGAAAAACCGGTTTTAGAAACTGCTGACCGGTTGTATTGTGGGCGGGGAAGGAGACCACAATACAACCAGTCAGCAGTTTCTAAACGGTTTTTCGTAGGTCCTTCATATATGGTACGTTATGGGTTTATTATAGGGCTAGGGTTAGGGTTTATTTTATAGTATGCACCACCATAATGTACCATATATGAAGGATCTACCCGGTTTTTTGCTTGCAGCTTTGCCGCTCGAACTTCTAAATTCGACTGATTATGAGGAAAAGAAAGGGACTGATCGCAGTCTATATAACCAGACGAACTAAACTGAAAAGTTTGTCCAAGTTCGTCCAGACAAATAATTCATCCTCTAGTTTAAAAACAACTATTCTGTAGCGACGCTGTTGTTTTACATAATCTACAGAGAACTTTTTCCATTCAAGAAGAGATGATGATTCTGACAACAGGTCTGACGTCCGAAACGTCAGTGTTATTTTCTCTTTTTCCATGAAATATAAAAACTTGAAAATTGTTTCAACAACTAAATCCATTTTGAAGTTCCAATCCAAAAAAAAGAGTTTTTTTCACATTTCCTGGATTTATAATTTAACTAAGGTGTATTTCACAATACTTATTTTAAAAAATCTTAATTAAGTTTGCTGAAGAATTAAGGAAAAGGTAAAAGACCCAGTTCAAAATCAAAGTGTTCTCGTAAAGAAAGCTTGTGTGTTATATAAAAAATTCCTACCAGAAGGCAGAACAGAAAAAGTTTATTTATTGTATTCAAATTATTCGAAAAAATTATACTGTGCTTAAAATAATAAAAAAGCGCTCGATACTAAGATATTAATTTTGTAACTCAGAATGTTGAGGGTTCTTATATAAATAAAT